>CAUYON010010375.1:0-17868 GCA_963573935.1 Arctocebus calabarensis | reverse complement strand
ATTCTCTGGCCTTAGCCTACTAAGTAGCTGGGACTATAGGCCCCCACCACAACACCCAGCTATTTTTAGAGACGAAGTCTTGCTCTGGCTCAGGCTGGTCTCAAACCTGTGAGCTCAGGCAATTCACCTGCCTCAGCCTCCTAGAGTGCTAGATTTATAGGAATGAGCTGCCACACCCGCCCCCTCCCCTGCAAAAGTTTTGAAACTTAAGAAGGGGGGGGCAACGGGGGCCAACTCAGAGGCTTTCACTGGCAAAATAGAGGAATGCTAATGATAAGAATTGGAGGGGATTAAAGCACTCCCAATATATTAAAATCCAGGCCAGGTGCGGTGGCTCACACCTATAATCTTTGCACTCTGGGAGGCTGAGGCTGGAAGCTCAGGAGTTAAAGAACAGCTTGAGCAAAAGAGAGATCCTTTCTGTATAAAAAACCCCCCAAAATTTAGCCAGACATTTGTAGTCCAAGCTACTTGGGAGGCTGAGGCAGGAGCATCGCTTAAGCCTAGGAGTTTGAAGTTGCCATGAGCTATGATGCAACTGCACTCCAGCACTTAAAATGTTGAAGGTGAGGGGTAACCTATGAGTCAGGGCTTCTGTCATGATATCTGATATAACCTGGAATAAAGGAGTAGGCAAATTTTGATCTTGGTGGGTTGTAGGAAATGGTAGGTTGACCTTTGATGATGAGGGTAGGAGACCTAGAGCGATTCACTCCTAACCTGACCCCCAAAGGAGCAAATCTACGAGAGAAGACCTGGCTGCTCCCTGGCCCAGAAGTTGAGGTTGCCTTCTCACTCCTGATGATAGACATAGGAAGCTTAGGGCAGATCTGGCTCACTGTCTCTCCTTGCCACATTTATTTTGACATTTGGTATTGCTCCTCCTTAATCAAACACAAGATTTGGAGGATAAAAATCTTGAGGTGCAGTTTCTGATTACCTCCCATGCAGGAAGATCCCACAGCATTCCATCTCAAGAGTTGTTTGGGAGGAGAATGTTCCCCCTAAGCATACACCAACATATAGCAGAGAAATGGAAACCTGTCTATGTGGTCTCTTGACTGTAGAGGACACAGCACGGCTTGGCTTGATTTTTAAAAAACTGGCTGGGTGCACTGGCTTACACCTGTAATACTAATACTTTAGGAGGCCAAATTGGGAGGATGGCTTGAGAGGAGGGGTTCAAAACCAGCCTGGGCAACATAGCAAGACCCCATCTTTTAAAAAAATTTAAAAATTAGCTGGGCATGGTGTCATACACTTACGGTCCTGGCTACTTGGGAGGTAGTAGAGGGGGCTCCCTCTTGGGGGCTCAAGAGTATTGCTTGAGCACAGGAGTCTGAAGATTGCAGTGAGCTATGATGACGCTACTGCACTCTAACCCAGGCAATGAAGCCTGCCTCACACACACATAAAAAAATTCTCAGAAATGTCTTCCCGTCTATCTTCCCCAATCCTCATCCCACAATACACACCCACATGCCCACATTTGTACATTTACGCACAAAAAAACCCTAACCTGGCAAAATTACACATAACAACTGAAAGCAGCTGAAGTCACCCAAAATTTTACATGTCAATTATTATACAATTTCTCTCTTCTATAAATAGTATAGGGTTTTTTTAAAAAAAATGAAATTATAATAGATTCATCCCAGGAGCCTGCTCTTCTGCCACAGCTGTCACAGGAAATCAGAGTGGATCCAGGGACAAGGGTGCCAGTCAGTGTGGCTCGTGCAAGTTAAGACTGCTTTAGACCCACCAATCTCCTCCAATGACTAGCCCAGTTATTCACTCATCTCTACAGCCTGCCAAAATCAGCCTGTTTTATAGATTCCAGAAACCTCCCCAGCAGGGAGCAAGTAATTTTATCCAATTTAAATTACTTTTTAAAACAGTATGTCACAAATTCACCAATGCTGGCAAAGGTGTGGTGAAAAACCCATTCTCCAACTCTACAGGAAGTCTAAAATGGCACATGGGGGGGAGTTGGCAACATACATCACGTGGGCTTGAAAAGGTTTATATTCTTTGTCCCAATAATTCCTTATCTGAAAATAACCCAAATTTTTTTAATGAAAACAAAAATCTTATGCATAGTGATGTTCATCACAGCATCATTTAGAATAGAAAAAAACAAAACAGCCAAAAAAGGTTTATATTCTTTGTCCCAATAATTCCTTATCTGAAAATAACCCAAAATTTTTTAAATGAATGAAAACAAAAATCTTACGCATAGTGATGTTCATCATTTAGAATGGAAAAAAAAAAAAAAGTTTCTAACAACAGGGTCCAGATGAAGTAAACTACAATACATGATCATATGGAACCATTATAGTGATATTTTCTAACAGTTTATAACATGAAAAGCTAGATCCATCCAGTGCCCCCTTCCTAGAACCTGAACTTCCAGCAGCAGGACAGAGTCTCAAGAAGCTGAGGCCTGGCCAGAATGCCCCTCAGCCATGGCTTCCTTGTCTACCACTATCTCCTGTTCTGTGATTCCCACATTTGGCTTTCAAGATGTACTGCCAATTCTCTGAGCCCCAGAGGCTTCTACTGAATTCCTTTTCTCTTAGCTAGTGATGGTCTCTCTCATTTGTACACCTGATACACCTTAGCCAACTCATTAGTTAGACTATGAAAAATAACATGTCCCAATCACAGTTCCAAAGTATGTGGAAAACTTTAACCCTCTGAGATTAGTTATGCTCAGAAAACACAAAATGGCTCCTGCGTGCAGATTCACGGCACATTCATACTCAAGGTTCTGAGAAGTGCTGCTGCCAAGCCTACTTCGACTAGTTGAACTTCCTAACGTCACTTACCATACAACTCCTTTTTCCAAGTAACACCTATTACCTCTCTACCGTGCAATAGGCATTCGCAGCTGTGGATGGCAGTGAACTAAAGATAACAAAGAATGCTTGTGTTGCCTATACAATTTGTCATTTCCTCAGATGCCAGCCTGAGGGTAGTAGGCCTGCTATGTCCTGATCATCTACTAGCTGGATTTCTGTATAAGAGAGGTCAAATGACGTTAACCTTAGAGTGAATACTCAATGGGGAAAGGAATCACAAGATCCAAGAAGTGACAAGAGGAGAAACTGAATTATTTATTAGGGAGCTGTTACATGCTTGGGCATGCCAGACACTTTTACCTACAAGATCCTATTTTAACTTCACAGCTGGGAACTTCCTAATGGGTCCTCTTGCTTCTCTGCTTGCCCCTCTGATTCTGTCTCTAGGCAGCTGCCAGGGATCTTTTGACACTGTTATCAGGTCACTTTCTTGGTTCCAACTGTCAAGCTCTACCTAACCTCAACTCATGCACCACCCTCCCTTCCTCACCTGTACTCAGGCCACACTGACTGCTTTCCATTTTCCAACATACCAGTGTTTCCCCCTTTAAAACACACTTTCAGCTCCCTCAGCCTGCAGCATTCAATGCCATCTTCCATAGCCAGGTGCCCCATCTTACCCAACTCTCAACATGGAGCTTACCACCATCTTGGGGCTCTCCTTTACCTTAAAAATATACCCCTCACCCACTTTTGATCACCTGCTCTATCACACCACTCTGTTGTTTTTCAGTACATTTTACCATCTGAAGTTATCCTGTTCAGTTTTTTGTCTGGCTCCTCCCATTAGTATCTAAGTTCCTTAACAGTAAGGACCTTGTCTATCTTATTCATCCACATATATCCCCAGTGCCCAGAACACTGCCTGCTGCATAGGAGATGCTCAACTTGTTGATAAACACCGTGCAGCAGATGGCACACTGGGGCTGCAGATGAGGAAATAGACTCAAAATGTCTCAGTTAATCATCTTGAACAAGGCTATGCACCCAAATGACTGGAACCCATGCTTTGCAATGGTTGAAGGCTGAAGGAGTCTTTGTGTCTCTGAAATCCAGGCAGTACGTTGTATGCCTGGTCAAGTTCCCTTGGGCCATGCAATACAAAAAAAATCTAAGTTTTCAAGGAGGCACTTAGCTTCTGTGAACTGTCTCATCAAGCCCTGTAGGTGCTAATCTAGATTCATTAAAGATAATCATGACCAGAATTCCATCTACAGAAATCATATTCCACATGAAATATTCAAAGAGCTCAAAAGTCCTGAGGTTTGACAACTAGATTAATACATGAGATTATGAACTGATTATATCTAATACTTCATATCTTCACTTGTCTTTCTTCTTGCATTGGGCAGTGTTTTAGTCAAGAGTAAATATCTGTACAAATTAATCAGTGAGACAGAAATAGCTTTTAGCCAAGAACAGCCAGTTTATATTTACCTTGTCTGCAAGGAAAAAACTTAAAGCTAAAAAAAAGAAAAAGAAAAAACTGAAAGCTGCAGAAAAAGGGGAGAAAGAAAGCACTACAAGGCAATCAGAAGAGGTAACAGGCAAAGGCAAGTCCTCTGTTTTCATCAACAGAGGTAAACTATCTTCCATATAGTCAAAAGGAGCTTCGTAAGGCCCTCGAGAGTCCTTGGGTCCCCAGTGGGGACTCTGCAAGAATACAAGATAAACTGACAAAAGGCCAAAGTGTGAAATAAACAGGGGTAGGTAGGGTAAATGTTAGTATACTGAGGCACTAAAAATAGGCTTTTTCCCTATAATTCAAGTTATAAAAGGACCTATGAAGTGTTAAGAAAGGCTATGAGGTGGTGATCTGTATAGTAAAGTACTTTGAATTCCACTATAATAGGCTCTGGAACTTGAAGAGAATCATCTGAACTCTTCACTGAGTAGGACAATATATATGCGATGATTATTGCTCATGAAGATTAAGATCAGCTATTCTACAATACACTAAACAGATGTAGATAGCTGAATTCTGAAATTTAGGAACGGTATTACAGACTCTGAAATAGTTGGTAGACACAGTAAGTCTTTATCTTAACAGCAAACCTTTCTCTCACTCTTCATACAAAGTTAGTCACAGTTCCTTTCTTTCTTTTTTTGTTGTTTTTTTTTTTTTAAAGAGATGGGGGTCTGGTTATGCTGCTCATGCTGTTTCTTGACCTCCTGGCCTCAAGTAATCCTCCCACAGTTCTGGGATTAAAGGCATGAGCCACCATACCTGGCTGATGTCATCATTATATAATATTAACAAAATAAAGAACATACTAGGTTTTATTACAAAATATAGGCAAACAAAGAATATTCTAAGAAATTTTGACAAGTTTTACATCAGACATAGAAACAAACATAAAGACCATTCCTTGCTTAAGGACATTCCCCAACATACCTATTTTAGTCAAATTAAACATGCTTTCAGGGTAATTAATTCAGAATCAGTATTTTTAGATGTAGCTATTTCTTGAGAAATACTCAACAGTGATATTTCTGCTTTGTGGCACTTACACATACATAGTATTTGGCAAGAATCAGACATGCTGCAGATTTTTCTGAGGAGATTACATCCCTAAAATAGGATGTAGCAAAAGTTGAGGATAGCAACCTATGAAATATGTAATCTACACATAATATGTTATCTTCAAATTTAAGAGTTTAAGTTCACTCTAGCTAAATGTTATTGCCATTTTAGAACATAAAATATTCTCAGAACACTTTTTAGTTTTGAAATCTTTCTACAGCCTGTAGGAGGTCTATATTAGGCCAACTACTTACTTTCCCAACAGTGAAGGATATGACAGATCCTTATTAAAATGTTAGCATGGCCAAAAACCATCTGCGAAGCATTTTCCTAAATGCTCTTAATAAACTGCTCACGTCCAATAGCTATTTCACAATGCAATAAAACAAAATATGCTGCAACAAGAAAAATCACCTAATACTACTTCATGTAATAGGAATATGTGGTTGTATGGGTAGCAATCTCTATAGCAAGGTGTGTATTCTTTTCAAATTCAACAAAATTGAGTGAAATTGAAATGTTTAGCTGTATGAGGGACCAAACAGTGTTTTTAATCAAAGTTGTGTTCTTCCAGATTCACACTTGTGCAGCTGTAGGAACTCCAAAGAGCTTTACGTATGTCCTGAGGACACTTCTACAAAACCATTATTTCTAAAAAGAATTCAAAGTGTATTTTCCTTTTCAAATTCTATAAAGTTTTAGCTCACTATTATAAAAGTCATTTCAGGGAACATTTCTTATTCCTGCATAATCTAAAAGTATAAACTATAACTTGCAATCACATACAAAATATAAGAGTTCAATTACACTCACATCACTAATCTTTTAAGTTTTCTCTAAGGATATAGTTCTCTGTCCATCCATTTTGTGAAAATTGCATATTGATGCTCAGCTCTGGTTATTTGTATAGATTTTTCTTTTTTTACACTGAACTTGGTCAAACAATCCAGCTCTTACGTTTTATACTATTCTCTAGGCTTTTTCTGCATCTTCCTTATTTCAGCTGTATACACTTAGATTCTCCTTTATAGGATTCCTCCTCTTAGGAACTATTGTTAGTGGAATTCCACAATGATAAATAACATAAAAAGTATTTTAATCTACTTAATTTAATCAAAAAGCAAGCTTTCTAAAGCAGTATGATATTCTGTGTTTTCTAAGGATAAAGTAGAATAACTAAGAAAATCAGAAAAGTTACTTCTCTTTTTGTGACAAAATGAATATCTAATCAAAACAGCTGAGTTTACATGTCAAAAATGCTAGTTTCCTTTTCATCAGCAGTAAATAAAGTATTCAAGTACAGTCATAAATAATAATAGTAATCCACTGTAATTTCGAAATCGGTTTGCCTCTGAAGTATATTTGTACCCCATGCTATGAAGTATTGATGGGAAATACATCACACATAACCATTAAAGAGAGCACAAAGCACAAGAAGTTGTGGAAATGGCAAAAAAAATTTAATAAAGTGGTGTGGCATCGTTAGCATATACACTTGGTATTACACATTTTCTTTTTAAGTTTTTACTAAGAGCAGAAAATGCTAATGAACCTTTTGGGGAAAATCTTTTTCAAATTCCATAATACAGAAACTTCAAAAAAAAAAAAAGTGCGCTTCCAATATACATGCTATAACATGAACCTCGAGGACATTATACTAAGTGAATTAAGGCAGTCACAAAAAGACAAATACTGTATGATTTCACTTATATGCAGTATCTAGAGTAGTCAAACTTAGAGAAACACAGTAGAATGGTAGTTGTGTGAGGTGGGAGAGACGTGAGGAGGAGGAAATGGCACAGAGTTTCAACTCCTCAAGACAAAACGGTTCTGGAGATTGGTTGCACAACAATGTGAATACCTCTAACACCACTGAAACAATTAAGATGGTAAATTCTGTTACAACATTTTATTACAATTAAAATAAATGTCTTTTTCCAAAGAACCCAATGATTTAGTAATGTTATGTTTTAAAAACAGAACATTTAGAGATATATACTGTTGATATTTGCAGGTTGATGGGTGTATGTGGATATACTACTCTACCTTTGTAAATGTTTAAAATTTTCCTCATGAAATAAATTAAACAAAATAACCTTTATAAAAAAGGGAACCAGTAAGGAAATGAAATTTCCTAATCAAGAGAAACATCTATGAAAACGTTTAATTATAGTTAAAACATGTAAAATGCAGTAACATTTAAGCTACAACTGATAAACATGGCACATCACTTAATTCACTTAGGAGAGAAAGCTGCTAAAAACTAGAATGGTCTTCTGGGCTTGCACTAGAAAAACCATGTGGAGAAAATTACACCAACAGTCTAAGTCTGCTATAAAAACAATGTATTTTTATTAAGATAATTAAAAGTCAAAAAACAACAACAAATGGGAAATTCCACAACCTTTGTTTGCAACTATATAATCTTTATGTAGAAAAACTATAAAGTGACAGTCTGATCTGGAAAGCAGCTCCACAATAAAGCTATTTCTTACATCAAGAGTTAACTAAATTATGGAGTCAGTTCACCTAAAAGATTTTGCTGTAGACTATTCCAGCAAAGCTGATTTCAACTATATTATTCTCATTTCTGATAAACTATCTTTCCTGATATTTCATATCACCAGAGATATACAAGAGACTGTTGAAGTAAAAAGATAAAACAAATAATACAAGCACAGTCACATGTGAAAATGAATGAAGGCATTGATTGTATCTAGGGATCATCATAAAACTATACAAATTACCAATTATATATATAATCCATTTACACTGAAGCTCTATGAGGTGGTACTGAAAAAAAACACTGAGGCATGGAATTTGCAACAATGGAACAAGGCTCACTCTGAACAGCAGCACATTCTCACCTTTTAGTCTATCATCACAACATTTTCCTTGGAATTTCTATTTATTTGTATAAGATCTAAGTCCTAGAAAGTTGAGATGAAAAATTTTTAAAGCCAAAATAATGAATTAAACACTCCCCAAAATCTACTCTAAAACATGCATGTGAAATATGAAGAGGCCAAGCACCTTGTAAACAGGAGTTTACAGTCACATATTTCTTTCCACTTATACTAGCATTGTCACTAGTGTCTGCACTGAATTTCCTATAATTAGGCTTCCCAATGATATGAAGAGGAAAAAAAAAAAACAAAAAAAAGTTTTTGTAAGTGGTATTATTTATTTTTAAAAACAACTTTCTCTGCGTAAGAAATCACACTGCTCTGGTCATCAGAAGAGTTTAAATCACTTTGGCAATACAGACTTATTTAATCTTATTTTGAATAACAATAATGATAAAACTATTATCACGGCCATATAATTTTTCAGAACCTATGCCACCGAGGCATCTGTGTACAGAATATCTTTAATAAACTTAAATTTTATCATGATTAAAATTTTTCTTAAATATTTTCAAGTCATCAAGACTATTAAAGGCTAGGGGGAAAATACATAAGCCATAAACAAGTATTTCCTCCAAGATTCTTTAATTGGGATAAAAGTCTCAGGGTAAGCCCATAAAATGGTCTTCAATAGAGAAAATTCAAATCAGAGTATACTAATTTCTGCCAACTTTAGCAGAAAAGCCAAAAACATTCTAAGTCAAATAAAAGCATTCTTTTGGGTCAGGGCTTTTTGTCATGTTAGTTCTTTGATCAGTAACTTCTCAACAAGTTACAGCTCAGAAATTGTCATATGCTTAGTACCAGTAATACGGAGCTACGATATCAAAGAAAGATTCACCAACATGATCCTTTTAGATCACAGGTCTCTCTCCGATAAAAAAAAAAAAAAAAGAGAGAGACCAACATTTATTTATTTTCTCTCACCTATAGAAAAGAAGGAATTAAATGGCATTTTCTGGTAAGGAATCTCTGTGTATAAAACTGTTAAGCTGCAAGGTAAAGAGCTTACTTAAATCATGCCCTAAGTAGATGACAGAGGATTTTCTCTTAGGAGTTACCTGTGGTAGAGGACAGAACTACTCTGACATAGCTAGAACATAGTCTTTCCTGTAGCTAGAAGACCATGTCTATGAACATTTTAGTCAACCTGTATAAATTTTGCTATGTTCTTTAGATAAGAAAAAGACGAGTAACAAGCTATCATAAAAATATGATAGAATGTCTTCCCCCTTATAAGTCAACAATTTCTGATCCCATTAAGCTTTCATAGAATCCATGGGAAATTAAATAGGCTTATTTGAGGTATTTTCTCATAAAGTAAAATTGGAAAAAAACCTAATACCATTTGCAATTCAAGAAAAAAATATCCAATGCTGTCTACGTAAAGCATTAAAAATGTCACAGAATATATATATTTTACTAGCAATCCCCACCCTCCCACCCAAAGGAAGCCAACTTTACCCAAGGTAAGATAAACTATTGATCGTTGTACCTGGATCCAGATAAAGAGAACTGCTAAATTCCAATGTGGTGGGAAAAACATTACAAATAAGCACCAAAAGCTGACCTAATATTTTCTACTCAATCCTATTTCTTTAAGCTATTTTTTAAAAAGAGAGATCCCTTGCAACTTGACTAGAAAAATCATGACTTGACCAATTATTTCTAAGTCTATACTAGATATCAGTGAATGATGGAGAGCCAACATCACCAGCAACTTATCAATACTGTTGTTTTTGCAAAGAAAGGTAGATTACATAAAATTCCATTCTCCCAAGCAACAAACAGGGAAGAAAAACATGTTACTTTTTAAATGGCTATATTTATAGGTTTTAAAATATCAGCACCAAATGTTCACTTTTAATTATTCTGAGCAAGTTCTAGAAATTAACATCTCCTTACAAAATGAATAAGACAGTAAATGATAAGGGAATAACTTTCAAGTAATATTTGCACGGTGATAAGAACCATTAAGTAAAATAATCTGATTGGCTCATTTTCAAAGCTATTGTAGACTTGCCCAGTTTGGAAATTGCATGCCTCACTGCTCAGCTGATATAGCTACTCCCGAAATCATGAGTATAGCCTATCTTACTTTGTGACTAAGCAAGATTAAGTAAAACAAGTTGAAGGGGTACTTTTTTGAAAGCAAGCTAAATCAAAACAATCCATTATTACAACAGTTTTCTACTTTCTGTTTTGGGGAAACTGCTAGATGAAGTGCCTAAATAAAAAACTAAAAGATTCACAACTAATAGCGTCAGTTCAAGTCTACATAACCCTTTTATTATTTATAGCAATATTATGATTAAACATTATACAAGTTTTCTTATTTCTTCCTCATACTACAAAATTTTATTCTCATTCAGTTCAACTCTGTAAATGGTTTAAATCAACTTTTTGAATCTTGAATTTATAAACCACTGAACTTGCTAAGTTTCCTGGAAAATATTTTAAATTTTACTTAAAGGTGTAATGAGAACCAAATCTGTTTAAAAAAAAAAAAAAAACCACAAAGCTGTTTTAAACAGAAACTTATAGAAATATTCTGATACCGGTGTTTTAAAGACAGCCTACATAAGACTTTATAAAAAGGCGACTATCATACAAAGGAATTCTATGGCCAACCACTGTTAGAAAATTTCTTTCATAAATAAAACTTTTCATGATAAAAGATGAACTCAAAAAAGATGGAGATTTAATTTTCTACTAAAAATTAGTTGCTCAGAACATGGGGGTTGGGCATATTAAAATCACATCACTTCTTTGAAAAAAGAAAATATGTTTTAGCCAGGCATTCCATTCACGAACACCATGTGTACCCACCTAGTCTTTTGATCTCTGGCTATTAGTATTATCCAAGAGAACTTCGCTGAAGAAATTGGTTAGTAAATCTACCAAATAGGAGTCTCAGGTGCCTTAATCTGGATAATTAGTTATTATAAAACTTTTAGCTACTTGAACATCAGCCTTATAAAGTGCATAGAGTATAAGGAAACACAACAGTAGTGCCAAACTCACTTATTAGTAGGACTTTAAGGGACTTGGTATCATCAATGGGGCAAAAAAACAACATTATAGTTTTCTGTTCAGATTTTATTTGAAATCTAATTCAAATTGTCAAAGCTACAAAAGGGGGGGAAGACATCTGTATTATTTTTGCTAAGTCACAACATCCTAAAACAAAATACTACTACTGCCAGCAGATCCATTATACACACTTCTGATGAAATTCATTAGCACAATAAAAATTTCATCTTGAGTAACAGCCACAACGAAAGTAATTTACACAATATAAAACAATGACAGATCTACAGATGCAGTTACTCAGGAGTTTACACATGCATTCACAAACAAACAAAAAAACCCAGGAATGCCTTTCATTTGATTTTTGTTTTGTTTTTTTAAAAAACAGACCGTTCAGGCACAAAACAAAATCGCATTTCCATTAAGTGACGGAATCTTAAAAATTTATGTCAGTGTTTGTTTTTCTTTGACTTTTTATGAGACCTGTGTGGAGATCGGGACTGAGATCTGGATTTCTTCCCTGATTTTTTAGGGGATCTAGACCGTGACCTCCTAGATCTTTTAGGTGTCCTTGAACCAGATGGAGATCTGAGGAAACAAAACAAAACAAAAAAATATCCCCCAATTTATCAAAATATTCAAGTGATCAAAACTGATTATCTTTAAATTATCTAAAATGATCTTCAACAGAGTACAATGAAAATCACTGAAATAAACAAAACTGAACTTTTCAAACTTATTCTGTCATACACATAACACAAATCTGTATTTTGTGACTACTACGCTCTGCATCAATGATCATAAGTATAGCACTTGTTTATAGTGACAGATTTCTGAGCCTTACCACTGCTCTACTGATTCAAAACTCTATAGAGGTAGGGACTATTTTCATTTTTAACAAGCTCCCAGGTGACTGATATTCCCCAAATTTGAACCTCTACTCTACAAAATAAAGTTCAAAATTTCATCTACGATCATTCACAAAATTAAAAAAACAAAGCAGCTTTGCATTCTATCATCTTGAGGAAAAAGCATCAACTACTGCAATATCATACAAGGGCATCTTTTAAGACATTTTCTAAGTGCAGTTCATTTAGATTACCAATAACAATACATGTACAGCAGTTCCCAACCTTTTTGGCACCAGGGATCAATTTTATGAAAGACATTTTTTTCCATGGAGTTGGGGGGGGGGGGGGCCCATATTCAGAATGATTCAAGCACATTACATTTCTTGTGCACTTTATTTCTATTATCATCACATCATAATATATAATAATTACATAACTCACCATAATGCAGAATCAGTGGGAAGCCCATGCTTGTTTTCCTGCTGTACCAGCAGCCAGTCAGACCATCAGGCATTAGATTCTCATAAGAGTATGCAACCTAGATCTCTCACATGTGCAGTTTTCAGTAAGTTTCACACTCATGAGAATCTAATGCAGTCACTGCTGATCTGACAGGAGGCAGAACTCAGGCAGAGCTCAGGCAGCAATGGGGAGCAGCTGTAAATACAGATAAAGCTTTGCTCCCTCACCCACTGCTCACCTTCTATTGTGCAGTCCAGCTCCTAACCAGCCATAGACCTCTATGGTCCGTGGCCTGGGGGTTGGGGACCACAGCATGTACACGTATATATGCAAGTGCCAGTTATAAATAAAAGTAGAGTTACCTATTTTATAAATCTTTTACTAAAAATTGTTACAATAATAAAATGTTAGCATGTAAACCAGTTTAAAGAAAATTCCTCTACATAACACCAGATATATAAAACAATTCTGGAACCACTTTTCTGTAACAAAAAGGCAAAAAGTATATAAAATACTAAGCTACATACTGAAGAAGTGGTATTTATGGAGTATATTTACACAAATTTCTACCCAAGAACTTGCTAATAAAAGGAGGGAAAAAACGTGATTTTCCTTAAGCTTTGGCAAAAATAAAAAAAAAATACTCTATTGGCGGCGCCTGTGGCTCAAAGGAGTAGGGCACCGGCCTCATATGCTGGAGGTGGCGGGTTCAAGCCCACCCCCAGCCAAAAAAACTGCAAAATAAAATACTCTATTGACACTGAAGAAGAGAATAAAAAGAAAAACAGCTAATCCTATTGCACAGCAAATATTATATATGATGTTTAAAATTCTTGGCTGGTCTTTGCTGGAAGCCTTCTTGCACTTTAGTCATAGAAGGAACTGGGATAAGGAGGTAAGGAAGAAAAACCTAAAATAAAAGTGTTACCTCTGGTTTTCTAAACTCCTTTTAAAAAAGTAAGCCAACCAAATTATTTTTAAAAGCTTGTGAAATGACAAGGAAACCGGTATTTAAAATATTGGCAAAAAATGAACTGCATTTACCTTTTGGCTTTTTTGCTAACATCTCTAGGAGAATCTTTGTGAGATGACCTCGACCGTGAGCTCTCTTTATGAGATCTTTCTGAACGCTCTGATCGTTCCGATTTTGGTGATGGGGATTTCACTCGTCTACCACTGCTACTGCGAGATGGGCTGGGGGATGTACTGTGTCTCCTTTTCCTATGGAAAAAGCCCCCCAAAACATGCCATAAGTGAGCAAAAGATCAGATACTCATTTTCCTTAAGTTAGCTAAAAATTCCTACCAGTTTAATATATTCTCACTAATCATATAAGTGTTATTCTCTAACAACATTCAAAGACCTTTATACCCAGAATAAACAAGTCAAAGATAAGGTGATCAAGCAACAAATGAATATGACTAACCTAGATTTTTCTTTGATTGTAAGAGATATTATTTGAATAATTAGCAAAATTTAATTACTGTCTCTGGATTAAAGTACTTTTTAAAAAATATTAATTTCTTGAACTGATACTTTTATTATGGTTAAATGAATGTGGATAAGAGAATGAGGCATTGTGTTGACAAGTTATTCTTCAATGGTTGGAGGTGGGACAAAAGAGAATATAAGGCAAAAGTAGAAACACTGTACTTTAACATTTGAGTAAGGAGGGTGATGGCTATATAGGAAGTCTTTATATTATTCTTGTAACTTTTCTATAAACTTGAAATTATATCAAAACAGTAATAAAAAACAAAACAATGACAGACCTTTTATTTAACCAACTGGTAAAACTTTGCTATTTGTAACTACTATAGAGTTACTGAGCCAGAATTTTATTTGTGATCACTAGGTTTTTGTATTAGGAAATCCCCAGTTCTGTTAACTGACATCATTTTCTTTACTAAATCAGAGATTCAGAAATTGTAAAAAAAAAAAAAAAAAGAAAAAGAAAAGAAAATGTTTTTGATTAGAATAATGACTTAAAGTGAGGGGCAA
Source organism: Arctocebus calabarensis (assembly GCA_963573935.1). Lineage (NCBI taxonomy): Eukaryota > Metazoa > Chordata > Mammalia > Primates > Lorisidae > Arctocebus > Arctocebus calabarensis. Next base: position 3,233 of record CAUYON010010375.1, on the reverse strand, counting down.
GTCCTTATAGCCTATGTATACAATCTCCTTTCAAGGTAAGACTGAAACTCAAGTTTACAGGTAGCACCCTCAGCATAGGGACTGGGTAAAAAAATGCTTATATTGGAGGCAAGAAGGAAGATCTTAGCATGCTGCTTTGTTATTTAAGCCTCAGGCTGATATCTAATACTGTAATTGAATTCGCGCTGAACTGAGGCTAAGGATACCATATGAACCATGTAAAAGGATGATACTCCAGCTAACAAAGCCAAGTGCTGATTTATGTTTTCCAGAAATGTCATCAAGCCACACGTAATAAAGATGGTTCCAGTCCATGAACCTCTGTATCACTCTCCCTCTGGAGAAACCCTAACTGCCCCCTTCTATCATCGCCCGATTCAGCAGGAAGCAGTTAGATCGAGTCTTCGCCCCTTTTCCCTAAAAGCAGTTGGGATTTCTACTCAGAGAGGGAGAATTGATGCAGGACAATTGGCTCCCTAGCCAGCTCAGCAGGGCTGGTGGACCTGCTGCCTCCTCCTTGGCAGTGTTGGTGGGGTGGCAGCCAGCTAAAGAGCCAGTGGGCTGGATGACAGGCAAAGAGGGGGACCTCCAACCTCCACTAGAGACTCCAATTGCCAAAAAGGCTGGACAATTGCTGAGGAGACACTGGTGTCTTGGTGTCTCCTTCACTTCACACTTAGGACTAAATGTGGAACCCCCATTTCCTATGCCTAGGTCAATTTCTTGTGAATTTCCTAGGCCTCAATCCCATGAAAGGACTGTATCCATTCATTGATACATGCATTCACCTTGCCCCTGGTGGAAGGGACTGTATTCATTCGTTTCCTGACCAAGGAACCCATACACCTATATATACCCTTAGACTAAAGGCCTAAAGGAGGAGATGGGGAAAGACCGGGAGAGAAATGGAGAGAGCTTCTCTCTCTCCACTAGAATACTCTCCCTCTACCAGGAGCTGTATTCTTTTCTGTAAATAAATTGTCTTACCGCTAGGGGGTGGGGGGAAATAATGTAATAAAGAATAATAAAACGCATGTTAAAAAGAAAATCTAGACTTTATCAAAATTTTCCTTTTAAGTTGAGCCTTCATTTTTTCCTTAGTGTAAATCACACCATCTCTACCAAGTTTGAAAATGTAAGCAAAGCTGAAAGAAGCTTGATGTTGAGGTACTTGACTTGGCAAAAATGGCCTCTGCAGAAGTATATACACATTTGCTGCTTAACTATACTTAAAACCAACTTGCTGTTGAAAATTTACAAAAATGAATCAACATGAAGTTGAAATATCTTGGCCCCATAAATAGTTATGACATTGGTCCTAGTGCCAGATTCTATTCCAGTAGATGAAGATGGAACTTGAAAAATGTCACATCAGTTTTCCCCAAAGGCGACACTCCTAGGAATGATTGTATCAACAAAGGAGGAAAAAAGTCCTCCCTGCCTTCACCTCAGAAATACTTATAAAACAGAAGAGAAGGTAAGCCAAGATGGGCAAATAGGATAATTTTGCTTCTTCCAGATCCTGTTGAATCAACAACTTTGATTACATCTACCTAAAGCAAGGAAATAAAAGAAAAAATAATTTTCCATCACTTACTCCACTTGACTTTCTTTCTTGGTCTTTTACTCATAGATTCTAGATAGCAGTGATGAGAGGGTGACAGTGAAGGCTAAGATTTTGGAATGGAACTCTCATTTTCAGCTGAGGCCTGTCAATGTGACAGATTCCAAATAGTAAGGTGAGACAAATCTGCATAATATACAGGTTTTTTTAAAAGAAAATGTGCGATAAACTGATCCAGTACTCTTGAAAGTTTACCTTTCACGCCCCTGTACTTTTTACCAGGCGCTCCTTTGATGATGCAAAAGAGACCAAATTATAGAGAGTAGGGTTGTGTGGACAGATTGGCAAGGAGGCTTTGTATGAGAGCTGATGCTTGCTGTGTGATCCTTCATTTTGCTTTTTGGGAAAGAGGTGGGGATATTACCACCTAATCCAGGGTCAGAAAACTACAACCTGCAGGTCAGCTCCGGCCCACTACCTGTTTTGTATTGTGAGCTCAGAATGATTTTTACACTTTTAAATGTTTGGAGTGGAGGTGAGGGGAATGTAAAAAATATTTTAACATGTGTAGAAATTAACCTTAATTCAAATTTCAGTGTCCACAAATACATTGCTGTTGAATATAGCCACACCCATCTATTTACATATCATCTATGACTGCTTTGGTACCACAAGGGCAAAAGTGAGTAGTTGTGACAGAGACTGCCTGGCTTGCAATGCTTGAAATATTTATCATCTTGGTGTTAACAAGCAGAAGTTTGCTGATATCTGGTCTAACCATGGGCTTGGTGAAGAGAGACTTTAAAGGGACCCTTTGAAAGCTTGAAATGTAACCTCTGTATTTGGGAGACATAGATGACTGGTATCTACTTAGCTCTGAAAAAGTCACACTAAAAGGACTATGGCCCTGGAAGCTCGTCCTTCCAGGGAATTGAAGACTAGGGAAAGGTCTACCATTGCTCTAGTACTTGTGCTGGGCACATGCTGGCCTGGGTGCATTTCCAGAATATGTTGGGGAATGGATGCATGGATCAGATATGAGTCCTGTGAGAGCTGGTGAGAGCTCTTCCTGGCTGCCTGGAAAGGACCTCAGTAGAAAGAGGTTGGGGTAGCTGGTGAAAGGCTTAGAGGTTGAGGAAGAAGTCACAAGAGATGACCTGGAATGGCTGATACTTTACTTTTCTGACAGCCCGGAAGTTACCCAGCCAAGTACAGACTTTTCTATACTGCTATGCGGTAGCTGTTTACAGAATGTATTATGGAAGGTGAGAGGTGGTGAGACGTGGTGAGAGCCAGCCATGCTCTATCCATTCTCTCCAACTTTTCCAAGATTATCTTCACTGATTCAAGTTTAAGGAGATGGTATAAAACAGAAACACAGATGTGCTTTATTAATGTCACGAGCCATGCTCCTCCAAGATACCACTTATGTTGTTTATTGCCAGAGTTCCTATTTAAGTATTTTTTTTTGACTTTTCTTTCTCCTTTTTTATTTCAATCTGTCATAGACCAATACTTTCTTTTTTTTTTTTTTTTATTGAATCATAGCTGTGTACATTAGTTCAACCATGGGGTACAGTGTGGGGGCTTCACATGCAATCTGAGATATTTTATCAACCTGATTGACATATCGTTCATGATATTTTCTCGTTTACTATATGAAAACATT
>CAUYON010010374.1:0-12908 GCA_963573935.1 Arctocebus calabarensis | reverse complement strand
TGCAAATAAGATTGCAACACCTGCTTTTTTCTGTTTTCCATTTGCCTGGAATACAGATGACCATCCCTTCACCTTGAGTCTAAGGTTATCTTTTGAGCTAAGGTGAGATTCTTGTATGCAGCAGATATCTGGCCTGAGTTTTTAATATCCAGTCAGCCAACCTATGCCTCTTTAGAGGACAATTTAAACCATTCACATTAATTGAAAGTAATGATAAATCTTTAGAAAGTGCAGTGGACATTTTAGTCCTTTCATCATGGTGGAAGGGTAGATCCTGCCTGGCAGAGATGCCTGAAGTCCTCTCTCCCCAGTTTCACCATGCCCAGCCGCAAGGAAGCTGTTACTCATCCACCATTTTGCTCCACCCCTACATTATCTTTTTATAGCACACACAGTGTCTAAAATTATTTACATGTGTATTTATAAGTTTACATCTTTTTTCTTTCCAACTAGAATCTCTGCTTATGAAGGCAGGACATCTGTCTTATTTAGCATTATAGCCAGTGCTTAAAAATAGTACTTGGCCTATTATAGACAAATAAGTAATTGCAAACTCCTTAACAACAGCAATATAATCTTCTATTCCCTGAAATGCTATGGATATGGTAGATAACCAAAAGTTACTTATTCTCAAAGGATTCTACCCCCCACCCACAAATGTGAAGAAATTAACCACTCAAATTCAGTTTAAAAACAAAACAAACACTGAGAAAACATTAGGTCCTGAGATCCAGAATCAAATAATTAAGAAAGAGAAAGATTTGAAAATTTTTTGAAACTAAATGATATTATTTTCCTAACTGAATGCCATAAAATCTGAATATAAGTACATAATAAACTGTGTAGCTGAATCATAAGTTGTATTATCAAAATTTGAATATATATTTGAATAGCTCATAGGGAGGAAGATATTTAACTCCTTCAGAATACTATGATGTATAGTTTAATAACATAACTACTAACAGAATTAATATTTCTTTAAAAGGACTCTTGTACCAAAATGTCTCCAAAATAAGAAGTGAGTTTATTGTATAATCAGGACTAATAACATAGAAAAAAATAAACAATAAAGATACTTATATAAGAACCCAACTAAAAGGTTAAATTTAATTCTAGTTGCTTAATTTTCTTAAATATATGGTGTAATAGGTATGAAGTGGCTGCTTTGTAGATTAAAAAGTAGTTGAAAATCAATAATTCCATGTGGTTAAATTCACTGTCTACTGATGATTTCTTAAATGCCAAACATTGTAATGGCAATTGCACATTGTATCATTTAATCCTTCCAACAAACCTATGAGCATTATCCCTGCTTTATGATTACAGAAACATAGGCTAAGCAAAATTAATCCACTGTGCTTTTTATTACTTACCAACATCTTTGCCTAAAAAGTTCCTGTTTCTACTGCTGCCTACATATCTGTGGTAGGATACATAAAACTTTGCATTCTAATTAATCCTTTGTATATTACCATTGACAAAAGAGGAAAAGGGAAGTGCCTCTTGGGACACGTCAGACCAGTAGCCAAGCAATTTCTCAGACCAATATTTATTTTCCCATGAGGTCAAGGATAAGCATTGTTTTTATCTTTAAAAGTGTTTTTCTGTTATTAGTATGGAGGCTGCATGAAAAGCAAGTTCGCAGGCTAAGTTAAAATTGTGAAAAGCAGTATACAATGAGAAATAATGTAATTGGAGATTACATTATCATCTGGGTTTTCAGACTAGTGCAGATGCAAACTGAGCTCAGCCCAGAGAAACTGTAGATAAAAGAAGTTCAGGATCAAATAATAGAATGTGCGAGTACATTTTAAATGAGACACTGGTTCATTTTAATAGATAAGAAATGGTTTTAAAAATTAAGGCAGAAAAATTATCATAGAATTTACTACTCTATATAGCAACCATAGCAAAACAACAGTTAATGGTAGATGAGGTTGTGGCTATGTTGCTAGAGGTTTATAGGTCAAATTAAAAAATAATATTGACGATTTTTTGGTATGGTGAAAGGGATTCAGTTGGGATTTATCTACCTTCCCATAAACACTGTCAAACATCATCATTAAATTCTCTCTAAAGACATGAGAATCCTAATCTTGACACTACCTTTATTAGCTTTATGATGAAGCAAAAACATCAACTTCTCTTCTGCGTTGTGCACTAAAATAGAGTTAATGATAACCACCTCATAGAATGTTGTATAAATAAGATGATGCATGTAAGAGGAATTATACAAATTAAAATCAAAAATAATAATAATAGAATTTATGATAAAATGAAAAGTACAGTACAGGAAGTACTATGATCTCATTTATATAAATTAAGATAAGTGTATTTATAAATATATATAGAAATTAAAATGAAGTTAGTCCCATAACTACTGACTTATAAGAGATATAAGTTGTTTATGATGTTAAATGAAAAAAGCAAATTGCATATAGAATGATTCTAATTCTATCATAACAAACCATGCATGTGTTCTTACGTGCCTGAATACATCTAAATAAAGAAATAGAAGGTTGTGGAATGGCTCATTTCGGACTGTCATGGGGGTGAGATGGAAAGATATTGAACTTTGATATAATGCAAAGGTGTGCCCAAGAGCCCACACACACAATTGTGTATCATTTGCTTTTTAAATCACACGCTCATATTATTTCTGTAATGTGAGAAACAATGAAAGTTTAAAAAAATAGTATTAAGTATATTAATAATAAAGTAATGTTATTAATACAAAAAATAAAAGTCACCAAGGTGTACACTAGTATCCAAACTTACAGAATAATATATTTTATTAGCAGTGTTCTAGTTGAGTATCCAACATTTTTTTTTTATTGTCCAACATACTTTTAACTTGCCCTTGGAATGACATTCCAAACCAACAGCCAAATCCAACTGTTCACTAAAACCACCCCCACATTGTCCAGTTATGAGGTTTGTGTTTGAATGAATCTCACCCAGGAGATCTAAGAGCCCTGGGGCATCGGAAACAGTGGAGGGATTCAGAAAGGATGAGAGAGAGAGAGAGGTTGTTAAAGACCTTACTATAATGTTAAACCTAGGATTCTTTAAATTTAGGAGCATCTAAGACATCCAGGAGCTTGATCTGTCTGAATGGCACATGATACATACATGTAAGTTTATAATATGTATTTATTGATATGCTTAATTCAAACCATTCCAGGTATACTTTCTACCTATGAATAGTAGCAGCAAATTAGTGACCACGTTATCTACTTCTTTTCAATTCCCTTAGCAAAAGTGCTGCAAAGTGAAGTATACAAAGTCTATGATGGAATATTGACTGGGCATATAAAATATACATATGTTTAAGGTCTCCAACTCAGAGAAATACTAATGAGAATCAAGAAACATGCATTAAATAAACATATTGCAGTTTGCTTTTCTTCTGTAGTCCTTTATTTTTCATTTTCATGAAAGTCTGGTTCTGTGGAGAGAAATCACAACATTTGCCAGAGCAGATGCGTATATGACAAATCAAAAGAGTTGGGGAGATTCAGGAAGAGAAATGAAAATTTTTGTAAGCAAGGCAGCATTTAATAACCATTGATGACTTCTTAAAACTACTGGTTTGGAGAAGCCAGGTGTTTGGAGTGGTCCACCAGGCCTTATCCCTGCTCAGCCAGACAGTCCTGCCTACAGATGGAATGTTTACTCAACTTCTGGGGTATGTAAAGAGCAAAATATTGTCACTCATTAGACATATTTTTGTTCCCTCTAGAAATACTTCTTTGAATTTAGGGACCCCTTTATTCTCACCAATGAGTCCTAGGGTACTTTATTTTAGCAGCAATTCAAGGATGGAACCTAGCTAAACCCTTGGTTTTTCCCGCTGACACTGTCACATCTTCAAAACAGCATTCTAAACCACAGAGGTACAGCTTTGAAAGAGGCCAAATGCTTTAAAAATGACAATATTCTACCTAAATTGAGAGATGAGCTGGTATGGAGAAGAGTAGTCTTCTAGTCTATTTAAATAAATGATACAGAAGGGTGGCGGTGTTAAGCAAATGAGGGCTGCTCTTTGTGAGGCAGATTGTTCCAGCTGTGCATCAGAATAGGCTGGACATGAAAAGCTCTGGCCCCTCCACGGAAAGATAAGACCTAGCAATGGTCTTTGAAAACAAAATGTCTTTTGCAGGTCACACAGCCTATAGACTTTGTTCTAGCAATATTTACCAGACCTAGCAGAGGCCACCAGGATGAAAAAGGCTCAGCTTGGGGACACTTGAATAAACACATTTAAAGTCAGTCTTTTGCTCACCTTTGAGGTACAGAAAGCTCAAGTGATTCACAGGCTTGTTCTCAGAAAATCTAAAAGTTTAAAGGGAATAAATTTTCCAAAGGTAAGCAAGGAAGAAAAAATGAATCAAGGTTGTAGAAGGGCTGCCAATTCAGTAAGTTGAGCAGTTCTACTTCTCAGTAGCATCCTTTATTAGAAATGCTACCACCCCAGAAACTTTTATTTTGTTTCCAATGAGGTATTAAATAAGATTAATAAGTATTAATAAGATTACAACCCTCACTGGCTTTGCGGCAGGGGACAAAATGAAGTTATAACAAATTAGGAAGCAGACAAGAATGTTAATAAAAATTTAAATATGAACTAATTTTATATTTAAAGTATGGTCATCCTTTTATTAGTTTGTTTTATAAAAATGTGTTTAAAATAGATTTAAAGATGTATTCTGAATCTCTAAAAATTAAATTTATGGAAAATCCAAAGGAGCTTTAGAAAACCTTAAAGTTTGTCTAAAGATGATGAAATGCACCTACATGAATTTAGAGAAGTGACAAGTTCAAATGCTGAAGTAGTAATGAGCTTGAAAGGATACCAAGAGATAAAAGAGATTCTTTGTCACCTTAAGGGAAAAAAAAACTATTTGTCTTGGTACATAATATGTGGCATCTTTTTATATAGTTTACAAAAGAAAATTGTCTTCATTTCTCAGAGTACAATCTTGGCATAAAGCCTCACTGGCTATCTATGTAAAAAACAACAATTGGCTCAACGGGCTAAGGCATCAACCATGTACACCTGAGCTGGCGGGTTCAAATCCAGCCTGGGCCCGCCAAACAACAATAATGGCTGCAACCAAAAAATGGCCAAGCGTTGTGGTGGGCGCCTGTAGTCCCAGCTACTTGGAAGGCGGAAGCAGGAGACTTGCTTGAGTCCAGGAATTGGAAGTTGCTGTGAGCTGTGATGCCACAGCACTCTATCAGGGTGACAGCTTGAGGCTCTGTCTCAAAAAAAAAGAAAAAGAAAGAAAGAAAAACAACAATTATAGTCAGTGCAATTAAAATAATTACAAGGGAAATGGGTACAAACCCTCGGCCACAATATAACTTTAAAGTGCGTTTTTAGAAAAAATAAAAAATGAATTGGCATTCATGTACATATATTTTGACTGTTAGGACAAACAACTTTTATTTTCCAAAAGTCAGTTTTTATGCAGCAAGATGTCAAAGTTTAAATAGTACCACAATCCATTTATTTCTCCATGATGAATTTGGAAGAATTAAAACTCTAACCCAACTCAGTGTCTTATTTATTTTTAGGAGAATGAGTCACTCAGAACTCCACTAAATGTCCACAGAGAGAGGGCTCCTGGGTAACTGGGCAGTGTGGGAAAGCTTACATCCTAGCCACTTCTGCTGTCTAATTGACAATGCTGCAGCAGCACAACTCAAATTGAAAACTAGCCTTTCAAACTAATAAATAGCAATTCCTCAAAATAACTAAGTTTTCTTCCATCTGTTGAGTAAAACTTTGTGTCACTGTTGTATTAGTAATTTCTTTTATACACATTACAAAGATCCTAGGAAAAGAAAAGTGCCCAGGTTATTGTTACTGATTAAGATAATTTGGTAGTCCTGCCTCACTAAATTTCTTCACTAGGTTGTAACTGTGATGATCTTTTATGTTCTAGTAAATATGCATTTCTGCTGAAGTGGCTAGGAGAGTTTCACCATGAAATAAACTGACTTCAAGACCCTGACCCTGGAAGATCCAGGCTCTCTGTCACTTGCTTCTTTCTCTCTTTCCTTTTCAGCTTTCCTCTTGGTGAAAGGAGACTTTTGTGGAATAATTACATCAAATTTGTGATGTGCGGGTGATCAGAGTACCAGAAGCTGGTTTTATATAAAAAATATTTCACTCAAAAAGAATCTGAAAAGTTTAAGCCAAATCCCTTAGAGGGATGGCCAGGGCCACCAGCTCTGATTGCTTGTTGCCTTCCAGAATGGACTCAGGAGCAGTGGTTTCCATAGCTTTACCACACAGGAAAGTGGAAGCATAGAAAAGAAGGGAAAGAAATGGAGACCAGAGAAGAAGAGATGTAAAAATAGAAAGAAAAAAAGAAACAAGCTTTGCATTATATCATGGAGTCTGCGAATGTCTGCAGTAAGCTACTAGTAAAACTATTTTTTTTTCCAGCAATGGATTATAAGTGCACACCTCCTCACACATTTCATAGTATTATACAGGATTACATGTAGAAGGTGACATAAACTGCTAACTTCTCAGAAAATAGTCTCCTGTTGCACAAATGGTGGTATTCTTATTTGGTTACAATGTAGACTATTGAGGATCATTTAAATTCAGCATAACAGCAAGATAGCTTTAAATCCTCTTCCTTCTAAAGGAGATTAGGCCCCCATGTTTCCATTTATTAAATGGATCAGTCAATATGATAAAAGTGGTAATCACAGTTAGAAGGCCAAATAAAGTCAGCTAGAAGATACTGATTTTCATGTTTTCTGTGTACTATAGGAGATACCATGTATAGATAGGAACTCTTTATGCAGCATTTATGGGACTTGTGATTGCTTTTATGCAGACTGCATTGTGAATTACGCTGTGTTAGCTGCTCTTATAGAATGATTCATAAAATCAGTAGAGTGGGTTCCCCTGAACTCTAATTATTGAAACTACTTCAGTCATATGCAAAACACAGAGAAAATAACACACAGTGATGATCTTATTATATGAGCCTCAAGCAAGAACAGGTATGGTCTGTATCTCACTCAGTGGCCTGGCATATTAGGAACTTAAGGAGGAACATTATTTTTTCATCCCTCTGTCCTAGCACACTCATCTTGAGTGATACCAAGATGAAAGCAACATTCTGACCCAAAGGATATTACAGCTTAGCTGAATAGGCTGCTCTGGTGGGTTATAACAGTGGCATTTTACACTTTGCTTCTGTCAGAGATATTGTCTATATCTTGTGGATGTCTTTTCTCTTCAGGCTTTGAACAGTAAAAGGTCACTTCCTCAAAGAGCCTCCCTTGATCTAAGTAAGGCTCCCACTCTTCCTTTCATTATTATCTTTTACTGCACTGGATTTTTATGATAGTTACAACACATTTCAATTAGATATTTATTTTCCCATGTACATATCCATGAGCACAATAGATTGGCATATGGCAGGTGGTAGAAAGCACAAATGCTGCCAATTGTGGCTCCATGAGTCTCTCTGCACCAGGCCGGGAAATCCTCAGTGCATGGGTATGAGTTCCATTAAGCCCCTCCTTACCCTGCAGCACCTTCCTGCCTCTTACCCTCACCAAGAGAACGTCACCTGAAACTGCCATCTGAGACAACCCCAGTATAGGAGAAAGTTTTATAAAACCTAGAAGTCAACATTCTGCCCAAAACTTAGGAAATGAATAATTCAACAAGCAGCTCTCCTGAGTCACAGTACTTGAACAGACAACATACATCAGAGAAAATAAAAGTAACAAAAGAAGCCCAAGAGCCCATCGATACACGAAAGGATTAATAAACTGTGGTACATGTATACCATGGAATATTATGCAGCCTTAAAGAAAGAGGGTGACTTTTCCTCTTTCATTTTTACATGGATGGAGCTGGAACATGTTCTCCTTAGCAAAGTATCTCTAGAATGGAAGAAAAGTATCCAATGTATACACCCCTAATATGAGACAAATTCTTTATCATTCAAGTGAAGGCTACAACCCATTTATTGCACAGGAAGATGGGGAAAGGGGAGAGGGAGGGAAGGGGAGGAAGAGGGTGGGGGGAGATAGGACAAAGGGTGAGATCACATGTGTGGTACATATTTGAAGGGTCAGGAGAAAACTTGTAAATATGGATCAAAAATGTTTTCACATAGTAAATGAGAAAATGTCATGAATGTTATGTCAATCAGGTTGATAAAAATATCTCAGATTGCATGTGAAGCCCACACACTGTACCCCATGATTGAACTAATGTACACAGCTATGATTCATTAAAAAAAAAAGAATAACAAAGAAAAACACAGAAGACACAAATTACCAATATCAGGAATAAAAAGAAGGATACAACTTCAGACCCTGCAGATATCAAAAGGATTATAAAGTAATATAATGAAGAACTACCCAGCTTAATGAAGTCTACCTATGTTAACATTCACATTTATAACATCCAGATCCACCACCCCAGACATTTCCTTCATGTTCTTTCCCAGTCAATGCCACCTTGTTTTGAATTCTGTGCCTGTTAGATCTGCTTGTTGTGTGTACGTGTTTTAAAGAGACACAATTTGCATATAACAAATTGGACAAAAAATATATAGCTTATATGTACACATCCTTGTAAATACCACTCAACTTAAGGTACATAACATTTCATCTACCCAGAAGTTCCCTCTTATCTCTTCTGAGTCAATATCCCTTTAGAAATAACTAATATTTTGATTTCTATCACCCTGGATTAGTTTTTCCTGTTTTGAGTCTTCATGTAAATAGAATCATAAAAGATTTGCTGTTTTGATTTAGCATCTTTCACTCAACATGTACTTGAGTGATCACAGTAACTTATCTTTCTCACCTTTAGTATTATGTTGTATGAGTATTCTGTAATCAATTATTCATTCCTAGTTTGCTTTACCTTTGAGTTGTTTCCATTTTTGCACTATTATGAATGCTGATGCTATGAATATTCTTGTAAATATCAAGCCCACAGGGCTGGATCCCACCAATCTCATTAGGATTTAGCTTAATTAAAGCATTTGATTTGTATTCAAGTTTATGCCTTTAATAAAGAAACCAAAATAAAATGGATTTAACAAAGATAGCATTCCATTAAACAAGCAAAATTAATGGAGGTTACATTCACGATAAACCTAATGTACCTAAAATAATTAGGGCTGAATTTAATAAGAGGTATATTAGATCTTTGTAAAGGAAACTATAACATTTTATAGGGATAAATAAAAAGGCAGAATTGATAGAGAAAAATCAGATTTGAATACTTCAGCTAAATGTTGTAAGAACTTTGAGTATTTACAATTTACCTTCTAAAATTAGCACAACTGCAACTGAAATCCAAACATAGTTTTCAACTTAATAATTATAAAATGAATTTGGGAAGAAAAGCAATGAGAGATAGTGAAGGAAGGATACTTTATCAATAATGAGAGACATTGTGGGGAGCTGACATTTTTGAATTTTAGATGTATGAAGCTAAAAACTGAGAGTTGAAAAAGAAAAAAAAATAAAATTCTTGACATATGATAAAGTAAGCTTTTCTAAACTCGATTAAGAAAAAATATTTAACAAATATTATACCTTGAGAAATTACAAGATTGGACCTCAGTTTTAGCTGATATTTGGTCACCACCTGATAACTAAATAGCTGACAAAGAACCATTAATATGGTGAGGATGATGGGGGTTTACAATAAAATTTTATATATATGTGTATATAAAAATTATAAATTTTATTTATGTAAAATATAATTATAATAATTATATATAATTAAATTTATATATTTTAATTTTATATTTATATATTTTATTTATTTTATAAATTTTATATATATTATATAATTTATATAACTATATATAAATTTATATATATAATTATGTAATTTAGGATAAATTATAGATATATATTATGTATATATATATATTTTGAGACAGTATCTCAAGCTGTTGACCTGGGTAGAGAGCTGTGGTGTCATGCAGCTCACAGCAACCTCAAACTCCTGGGCTTAAGCGATTCTCTTGCCTTAGCCTCCCAAGTAGCTGGGACTATAGGCACCTGCCATGATGCCCAGCTATAAAATAATGTATTTTTTACTCCACTATTCTGAAGTACTAACTGTAGAAAGAAGATTCATTGGAAAAACTCATCAGAATCAGCAGAATCTTGAAAGATAGCTCTTGGAGTTGTTGGATATATTAATCAGGACAGATCCCGTCATTTTGCAGTAACAAAACACATATTTCATTACATATTGCTTGGTGCAATAACAGTTTATTTCTCCTTCATTCAAAGTCTATTGCAGGTATGAGAGGCATTGCAGAGCTTCAGTCCTTCATGAGGTACACACAATCTAGGAAGCTTTGATCTTTCAGTGTCTCCATCTAATTCCAGCATCTGTATCCACTGCAGCAGAGAAGGGGAGCAAGGATAAGATGCCTCAGTGAGGACACACTTTGGCTTGTGTTTCATAGGCTAGATGTAGTCACGTGGCCACGCTTCTATTTAAACGTATGTGGCCAGCAGAAGATAATTGGGTAAGGATGACACAGGGTCACTGCTACAAAGGGAGGTTGGACTGCATACGTTCTTCCTGACTTTATTTCTTCAAGACTTTGCTCCAGAATGCCAGGGTGAAGATGGACCTCTGGAGGTCCAATGGAAGGAGCTTCCACTTCTGTCTTTGGCTTCATAAAGAGTCTCCTTAGAGCTTTGTTTAAAACTATTCATCTGGAGAGAGATTTTCTCTCCCCACTTGAGTTCTCTCCCTCTTCCAGGAGCTTTAGTGTTTTCTGTACTCTTTTCTGTAAATAAATTCTGTCTTACCCTTGGAAAAAAAAATTAAACTATTTATCTAATCACTACTTAGGAACAGAGAATAAGCTTTCATTGCCCTTGGGGACTTTTTGATGATATTTTATTTTATTTTATATTATTTTAATTTTTATTGTTTGGTATTCATTGAGGGTACAAAGAATTAGGTTACACTGATTTCATTTGTTAGGTAAATTCCCTCTTATAATTGTGTCCAGCCCCTAAGAGGTGTGTTACACACCATGACCCCCCAATCTCCTTTCTCCTCACCTCTCCCTGCTCCCTTATTCCCCAACCCCCCCCACTACATAGTAGGTAATCTACTGCCCTCATATTAGAATCGAGTACACTGGATTCTTGCTTCTCTATTCTTGTGATGCTTTACTAAGAAGAATGAGTTCTACCTCAATCCAGGTTAAAACAAAAGATGCAAAGTCTCCATCTTTTTTAATGGGTGAATAATGTGCTATGGTCTACATATAATACAGCTTGTTAATCCATTCCTGGATTGGTGGGCATTTGGATGGTTTCCACAACTTGGTGATTGTACATTGAGCTGCGATAAATAGTACAGTGCAAATGTCCCTATAATAAAATGATTTTTTTTTCTTCTGAGTTGATGCCCAGTAATGGAATTACAGGATTGAATGGGAAGTCTAATTTGAGTTCTTTGACTATTCTCCTTACTTCCTTCCAAAAAGGTTGTATTCATTTGCAGATATTTTGATGGTGCTGTGTTGATGTTCAGATTCTATGAGCACTTGATAAAAGTTCCTGAGTGAGTGCCGCTAGGCAGGTTTGGGGAGAAACAATCAGCCTAGAAGAATTTCCTGTTAGGCTCTATGCCATAAACTTACAGTGCTTAACACGTATTTTATGCATCACAAAAATGTAACCCAAAAGGAACACTGATCCTCTGAGTACTCCACCCAACTCAAAAGCAACAGTCTTCTAGAGTGTTTTCTATACCTCCAGGTGTCACATATGAAACAACTCCTTGGAGGAGCTATGATCATACCCCTGCACTCCAGCAGGGATAACAGAGTGAAACCATGTCTCCATTAAAAAAGAAACAACTCTTTGTTATGACACCCAACAGGGATACTTGTGTCCCCTTTTCCTCAGGGGATGCAATCCGAGATCCCAGTTCATACCTGAAACCACAAATAGCACCAAGCCCTAGGTATACACTATGTTTTTTCTTATACATACATAACATACATATGATAAAGTTTAATTTATTAATTTTGTACAGCAAGAGATTAACAATAATAGCTAATAATAAAACAATAACAATATTCTATAATAAAAGTATTATAAATGTAGTCTCTCTCTCAAACTGTCTTATTATACTCTACTCACCTTTCTTGTTGTAATGATGTGAGTATAGAGCCAATTGTAGAATGAGAATGTTATGTGCGGAAGAGGAAACTAAGCTTTAGCAACAGTTGTGTTATGCTATGGTCCCAAGCAACGCTCTGCATTTCAGTATGTTCTTTAAAATTGTCAGGTGATAAGAGAAACAGATTTTAGTTGAAGTGATTTTACTTAAGTTCCACTCTGTCTAATTCTTAAAAGCATCAAATTTAGAGTTTGGTAGATAGAACTAGATTTGAATCCACATTCTACCTATTGCTAACCAAGGAATTAGTAAGCCTTCAAAAACTGAGTTGCCGGAACGAAGTTTTCATTGTCAGTAAAATAGGGATAGCATATCTTCTGTATGATACTCTTTTAAAGATAAATAAAATAAGGTATCATGGTTACACATCAATTAGGGAATACAGAAGATTTTTTAAAAATAATTTTATTAAATCATAATTGTGTACATTGGTGCAATCATAGGGCAGAATGTGCTTCATATACAATCAGAAATATTTTGATCATACTGTTAGAGATAGCCTTCATGGCATTTTCTTGATCACTATATCAAGACATTGATACTCTACATTTAATATGTTTCACCAGTACCCTGCTAAGATGCACCGAAGGTGTGATCCCACCAACTGCCCTCCCTCCACCCATCCTCCCCCCTCCCCTCCCCTCCCTTTCCCTTTTCCCTGTATTCTTGTGCTATAATT
>CAUYON010010373.1:0-16955 GCA_963573935.1 Arctocebus calabarensis | reverse complement strand
AGCATTTGAAAGCTTTATCTTCCATGTCAGAAATAGTTTCTTCTGCTTGCTCCATTCTGTTACTGAGGGATTCTACTGTATTTCTCAGATCTTTGAGGGCTGCAACTTCTTGTCTCAATGTGTCAAAATCTTTGGTCATTTTGTCTTTGAATTGGTTGAATTCTTGAGACATCTTTTGGGTCATCTTTTGGATTACTGCTTGAAATTCTATTCCATCTTTTCTTCCATTCTGCTGATCTTATTTACTATCCAGACTCTGAATCAGATTTCTGATATCTCAGTCATTTGCTTATGCAAGGGATCTTGTACCGTATCTACCTTGTTGTTCCTCGGGGGAGTTGATGTACTCTTATTTTTCATACTGCCAGAGTTTTTCTGTTGATTCTGCCTCATGATTATTTTTCATTGTTGCTATGGTGGTCCTCAGAGTTGGAGAGGTTTCTCTCCCAGATCAGCCCCCAGCAGAATCACTCTGTTTTTGCTGGATCTTTGTAAGGAGTGACCCTGTGTAGCTCCTCTGGGACTGCCCCAGCCAGGGAGTTCTGGCTGTGGGAGCAGCTCCAGAGCCTGCCATGCCCGGATCATGCAGCAGGGCGTGTAATCATGCATGTGGTTCTGGGAGTGCCTGGCACCCAGTGGCCTTTGCAAAGGGAGCCCATGCCTCCAGCAGTCTCTGTCTGGGAGGAGGGTTCCGGAGGGAGGGCGTGGGTTACGTGGCCTCCTAAGTCCTGGGGGCTGAGTCCTGGCAAGGTGCAGATTGGAGCAGTGTGGGAGTCCTGGCAGAGTCCCTGGCTGTGGTGGGCGGCGGGCCAAGGTTAGTGTTCCTGACTGCTGCCTGTGTTGAGTTGAGGCCTGGCGGAGCACAGATCAGAGCAGAGCAGGAGTCTTGGCAGAGTTCCTGCCTGTGGCTGTTGGTGGGCCGAGACCTGCTGGGGCGCCCAGTGGAGTTCCTGGCAACTGTGGGCAGTGGGCCGCGGCCTGGTGGGGCATGGATCAGAGCCAGGTGGGGGTCCCAGCAGAGTCCCTGGCCACAGTGGGTGGTGGGCTCGGCCGGGTGCAGAGTGGAGCCCTGTGGTTCTGTGTGGAATCCCTAGCCTGGCGGCTGGTGGGGGCTCAGTGGGGCCCTGAGTCTCTTACCTGGTGGGCCGCCTGATCTGGCAGACAGGGAAGGTGGGCGCTGCTTGAACACTCCTCCCTCAGTTTCAGCAGGGGTCAGGCTTCTGGTGTGTCAGGTAAGCGGGGAAGGGTGTACTGGAAGTTCAGAATGGCAGAAATCTTTAGTTCAGTTTTTCTGCCTGAAGCTTGGTTTCTTGGAGTTGCAGCTTGCCTCAGCAGAGGTGACCTGCAGTTATCACTTCTCTCTCGTGGCTGGGCTCCCAGTCTTCGGCTCAATTGGGCAGTTTCCGGAGGTTATCTTTCCTTTTGGACAGGAGCCTCTGTTGGAAGCTGCTTCCAGTCGGCCATCTTGCCCCTTTGGTGCTTTTATCTTTTATTGTCTCAGGCCTGGTATCTCTAAGTGTTGCCTACAGGGCCTTCTGTTTTGTTTTATCTCTGTTAATCTTTTTTCATTGTTTTATTATAGGAGTATTCCCTATTTTTAGATTTTTTTTTTTAACTGTATGGAGGAATTCAGCCTTGAATTTATACCGATCACTTATCTGTTTGAATTTATTTCTGCTTTATGTTTTATCTCTAAAATGCTACTTGTTCCTCTCTCTTTTAATTAAAAAAATCCAAACAGACAAACTCTTGCCTTCAGTTGGGTTGTTTTCTTCCTTTTTCTTTCTTTCTTTTTTCATTCTAATGTTTTAAAAGTAATACATTTCAATTCTAAATTGTTTTAATGATTGATTACCCTTAAAACTTTAATTTGATATTGAAATTTATTTCCCTATCAATGTTGATGTAATTACTTCTACTTTCCTCATCCTGTCCTGTTCCATCTGAATAAGACAAGCGTCTTAACATCTATTTCCTCTGCTACCACCATCCCTCATTTGAGATGAATGGAATTATCATGTAGATTATTCTTAGTTTTTTCTTATAATCAGTGCCTATTATATATAGTATAACTATATATTCTTTGCTTTTCTTCACACTTAGAAAATAATTCCCTGATGATCTCTTGGGTTACACTGTGTTTGTCTGAAGGACATCCTGGATTAATTTTTTCAGAGTGGGGCCTGAATAGCAAACTCTGTGTTTCCCTATCTAGTTTTGCTGCATCAGTGTCATGGAACACTTAACTCATGGCCCTGTGACTTATAATGACAGACATATATTTTCCTTGTTTGTGGGTCTGTTGGTCATCCTGAATTGGTCTGCTTCTTGTTAGGTGTGGCTGAGCTTAGCCCCAGCTGTAGGTTGATTTTTGAGTCTGCTTCATCTGTGTAGTTTGGGGACCAGTAGCTCCCTGGTGCATATTATTTTTATGGGAAATCACAGACTCAATAGGCCCAAATAAAACCATGGAAACATACCTCAAGATTTTGCTTACATGCCATTGGCCAAAGCAAGTCACATGCCCAAGCCCATAGCTTATGGGGATGGAAGTGATGCTCTTCTTTGCTAAGGTCCCATGGCCAAGCGAGGGAGTGAAGAACTGGAAATAATCAATTTGCTGTGACAGTTAACTATATAAACAGTTTTTGTTTTTCCTTGCACTTGACTGTAGTTTGGCTGGGTATAGGATTTTAGCTCTTTTAATTTCTTTTCTTCTTTTTAAAAAAATAATGCTTTATCTCTCTTATGCCTGGAAGATTTTACTTGTGTTCTTTTTAGTAGTTTTCACTTAAAAAAATTTATATTTCTGTTTGTAAAAGAATGTTTACCTATGATTGGCATCAAATTAATTATGTTTATTTTTAAGCCTTCTATTTCTTCTTAATTCTTTCTCTGGAGTTTTTTTCCCCACTTAGGAATTTGATTTTTTTTTTCTGATGATAGTTTTCCTTAATTACCTGTGTTTTTGTGTATGGGTTTTCCAGTTGTGTCCTGGTTACCTGAATGCTGCTTCCTCTTTATTGCAGTCTATTGACAGGGCTGGGATGGGGCAGGCCAGGCTGTATGGTGAAGTCTGTTAAAGTGATATGGTTTGAACATGTCCCTCCAAATTCCTGTCTCTAAACTTAAATCCCCAGTGCAACAGTGTTGAGAGGTAGGACCTTTAAGAGGAGACTAGGTCACCAGGGTCTGCCTTGCGAGTGGATTACTTTAGTTATCTCGGGAGTGGGTTCATTATCTTGAGAGTGAGGTACTTATAAAGAATGAGTTTGGCCCCCTGTCAACCAAATTAATTTCAATTGTTTATATGTCAGCCACACTGTGGAATTCAGTTATAATAGCACAAAATGAACTAAGACACTGTGAATGTGGTTGCTGCCATCCATCTGATCTCATGGAGTCTTGTAAGCTTCAAGTACTGTGAATATATCGAGAAATGTTTTTTATCCATAGGGAGAGAATGTCATGTAGGATTACTGTACTTACAAAGTAGATGACACGGTGTTGTTTCTGCTTGCTGAGGTGGATGGATTGATGGGGAAATGTTCTATATAATCTTTCTGATTATCTAGCCTAGGTAAGGATAATTTTCTTTTATAAAGCATACTTCATTGTTGTGTCTAGAGATTTGGGGTGAGAAGGCAGGCAGGTATGTATGTGGGTCATTACAAATGTTTTGAGATATGCAAAAGTTGAAAAACATACAATCTGCATGGATGGAGATAAATGAAGCCATCCCAGCAATACTGATAAGCCGAGCAACTTGAAACTTGGCACAGGTGAATTACAAAGGACACTGTTGACTGTGTTTCTTGGAAGTGACATAATGGGCCATAACAGTCCCTCTTAGAACTTTGGTAGTGACCTGCTATATTCTCTAGCTAATTGCCTCTCTCCTGCTTTTTGGGGGAGTAAGTTTTAGAAGGGAGTAAAAGCCTAGGGACCCAGGAGAGAGGAGCAGGAAAGGGAGTCTCCCTGTGCACTTAGGCACTGGGACCCCCACTGGGCTGGGTGTGGGTAAGGTTTACTCTTTCCTTCCTCCTCTGGCCCCTTCCTGTGTCCAGCTCCCTGTGCTATGGCAGGCTGAAGGGAGAAGCTGGCCAGGCTCTGCGCTTCTCTCTGGTCTTTTCTGGTCCTCAGCTCCCTCTGCTGGGTTGCCCTCTGCGTGGTGGGCCTCTTGGGAGGCACATCTCTGTGTTCTTCAGAGAATCCAGCAGGCTCCCTGCATATGCTTCCCTGGTGTGGCAAATCCCCTGGGGTTCAAACTTTCCTTTTTAGTGTATTCTCTTTCTTGTAAGGGCCTGGAATTCTTTGCCGGCTGAAAGATGTGTTCATTCATTTGTCAAACATTTGTCAAATGATGTTAAGAGCTGGGTACTTTTGTGAAAAGCCGGGTGCACACAGATAATTTGCAGAGTTCCTGCCTCAAAGGAGCTTTTTATCCATAGAGAGAGCATATCATGTAGGATGACAGTACTTACAAATTAGATGACATGGTCTTGCTTCTGCTTGCTGAGGTGGATGGATTGCTGGGGTGGAAGGATTGTTCTATAGAAATTAGGAGTTATGAGCCTTGAGAGGGGCATGGGCAGTGTGAAGGCAGAGGAAAGTGAGGCTGTGAGGTAGGTGATGAGTGCAGACCCCGAGTCCAGGCAGAGGCAGCAAGTTCCTGAAAGGTTCTGAGCAGAGGAGATAGGACTGACTCTCTCTCTCTCTCTGTCTTTCTCTCTCTCACAATCAGATGCAGAAGCTGCTGGCCCAGAATCATTGCTTAGGCTGGTGCCAGGCTACATTTGGCGTGGAAGGATAGAATCTACAGAAACAATGGCTCCCGAGAGCCAATTTCCTTATAAAGTTACTCTTCCCTGAGCCCCAGGAGAGAGAACTGAGCCTGAGAAGGGAAGTAGGGCCTCAAGATGATGTAATTGCCCACATTACTCAGTGGCAAGGTGGAGAAGGGGAAGCGTTCAAACCAATCTATAATTATCTGACAGTTCAGGTTTGGAGGGGGATGCTGAATCATGTAAATAACTCTTTTCACTTTGCATCAGAGGGAGACAGAAGCAAGAGAAGAAAGGGTGTTTTGTCTGGTCTTATGTATGTGCTGTTAATAAAGGTTTAGCAGCCTTGGCAAAAGGCCATTGGGAAATCAGGGCATGTGATTATTTTAGGAACCCATCTTGACTGCAAACAAGTGAGGTTAGAAGTCTTTGGCAGTCTGCTCCATTTGTCCTGTGAAGTCACATGTGTTGGTGTACCAGCTGGGCCTGGTTCCAGGGCCCGTGCAGGAGACGTCCAGGTTTGCTCCTCAGTGATGGATGGTCCCTGGCATGGGGCCTCCTCATGAAAATCTGAGTCTAGGATGGGCCATTGTACATTTTGGAAATGGTGTTATCCAGTACGCAGTTAATACTAATTATAATTGGATTTAATTTCCAGCAAAGCTCAGTCAAAATCTCCTTTTGCCTCCAAACATTTTCCTGTAGAAGAGCTGTAATTAAGTTACCCATGGCATTGTCAGATTTCATTTTGTGTTGAAACGTCGCATACTTGATTTTGGCACAAAAACCATTTCTTTTGGAAAGCATTGTAAAATATCCTTTCAGTTATTTTCTTGTGATAGAAAAGTTGAAAGAACTATCTTTGCTTTTGTGGATTCTTCCCAAAAGGGACTTGAGTCTGAGTCATGGGCTTAAAACCGTTAGGTGCTATTTTGTGGCGGACAGGGGTGTTTGCAAGTAAATACAAAAATGCCTCATTTATCTAGAGGCCACTTCTAGCAGCCTTGATGATCTGGAACACAACCAAAACCAAGAATGTGAGCAAAAAGAGCCAATGAACTGCCAAAAGATTATCAAAACTCCAAGTATTCAAACTCTGGCTCCCAACACACATGTCTCTTAGCTGCTCCTACACAGTCAGTTTGCTCTTACTTTAGATGCAATAAAACAATTCAGTTATATGATTTCCTTGACCCCCAGCAAATGAGAAGTAAGGATTGAAATGGGAGCCCTCCATAAATAGGTATCCTGACATCAGAGTGGTAGCTTGCAGGCTGACGCAAGGCTGGAGGTTGGGGGGAGTAGTACAAAAAGCAGGTGGAAAAGAGACCTACTTACTGAACTGGACCATAGGCAGGAGACAGAAGAATAGCAATGGGTAAATTGAAAAGGAGTTTAGATTTTGAGTCATTTAGTGACTGCAATACATTGAGAAAACTTTATAGCCTATAAAATTAAAATAAAAGTTACTTTGAAACTTTGAGTTACTTCTGGGATGCCTCATCTTTTTCCAACGCTACCACTGAGAGGCCAGTAACCTCATAGCAGAGGTTGTCACCATCCAGGCAGTCATCAAAGCCCATGAGGGTCTACTTTTTTCTGGTTAGCTGTGGAAGCTGAGTGCGGTGACTTGTACAGTGTGGGCACTAAAGGTGTATGCTGATGCTTCCAGTTTCAGAGTAAAGATGACATAGACTCAATTTCCTGTCTCTAACTATATCTAAATATCCTGGAAATTATTCAACAAATAATTACAAAAGGACTCTGAAAACTGCAAAGAAGGAGTACTGGATATTGACGTTAGGATTTGAGGAACGATAATGCAGTGAGTTCTTGGGTTTTCTTCCTATCTCTCAGTTTGGGTGCAGAAGAGGTCCCCAGTATGGAACTGACAACAGGCATAAATGTTTTCTCTCTTTTTTCTTTGTCAGAATTGCTAGAAGTTTTTCAGTTTTATTGATCTTTTAAAGAACTAGCTCTTTGTTTTATTGATCTTCTCTGTTGTTTTCAGCTTTAATTTTATTGATGGCTGCTCTTACATTTACTAATTTTTTTTCTGTTTGAGTATATTTTGCTTTTCTGGGTCTAAGTTCTTCAGGTGGAAGCTTAGATTGATTTGAGACTTTCTTCCTTTTAATGTATGGATTTAATGCTATATATTTTCCCATTAGTGCTACTTTAGCTGACTCTCACAACTTTCAACATGTTGTATTTTTATTTTCATTAGGTTGAATGTATTTTTAAAAAATCATGTTGAACATCCTTTTTGACCTATGGATTATGTAGATGTGTTTTGTTTCATTTCCATGTGTTTTGAGATTTTTTTTTGGTATTCTAGTTTGATTCCACTGTTGCTGGAGAATGCACTGTATCATTTTGATTCTTTCAAATTGATTGAAGTTTGTTTTAAGGCTCAGGATATGGTTTGTCTTGGTATATGTTCTGTAGGCAATTGTAAATAATGTATATTCCACTGTTGTTGAGTAGCTTGTTTTATGAATGTTGATTAGATCCTGTTAGTTGGTGGTGGTTAATTCTTGACAAATAAGATTTAGCTATCATAAGTATGTATAATAACACAGTTGCAAAAATATATATTATGTATATAGTCTCTATTTGCTTCCTTTTGACCTGCCTATGTTATTATGCTTTAAATGAATAACTTATAGACATGGATCTTGTTTTTTTTTTTTTTTTTTTAACTCATTTTGTCAATCTCTGTATTTTAATTGGCATATTGTAACAATTTACACTTAGTGTCATTCCTATAACTTAAATCTGAAATTTTGTTTTCATTTTTGTTCTATTTTCATTTCTCTCTTCTTTCTCTGCTGTTTTGTGAGTTATTTAAATGTTTTTTAACATTCAGTTTATCTACAGTGCTTTTGAGTTCCTCTCTAGGTAAGGCATTTTATGAGTTGTTCTGGGTATTACATTATGCATACATAAATTATCATAGTCTATAGGTGTTGTCATTTTACCAATTTTTACTTTTTTGTCTCTTTACTACATTCATTATAATATTATTTGTCTTAAATATTTCTGTTACATATTTAGAACCATCTCAGAAAATGCCATTATTTTTGCTTCAAATGTCAAACATTATTTAGAAAACTCAAAAGGAGATGTACTCATATTTTAGTTTGCTCTTTTCTTTCTGCCTTCATAATTTTCTAAGATTTCTTCTTTTGTCATTTCTTTTACATTTATTGAACTTTGTTTATCCTTTCTGTTATTATAGATCTGTTTGCTAACAATTCTCTTAGTTTTCTTTCACCTGGGAATGCCCTGATATTGTCTTTATTATCTGACATTTTTTAGATACAAGCTTCTGGATAGACAGCTCTTTTTTTCAATGCTCGAAAAGTATTCCACTTTCTTCTAGCTTCCATGGTCTCTGATGAGAAATATGCTGTTACCTGAATTTGTTTTTGCCTATAGGAAAAGTGTCATTTTTTTCCTTACTGTTTCAAGGCTTTTTCCCTTTCTTTTGATTTTCAGAAGTTTGACTATAATAGATATTTGCATAGTTTTTTTGGTTTGATCTTGCTTTTGGTTTACCCAGCTCCTGAATCTGCAGGTTTTGCCAAATTTGGGAAGTTTTTAGTCATTATTTTCTTGAACAGTTTGTTAGCCTTGTTCCCCTCTCCTTTCCTTCCAGAACTCTGATGACACAAAAGATGTATCTTTTGTTATAGTCCCATAGATTCTGTGGCTCTGTTATTTATTTATTTTAGCCTACTATCTCTATGTGGCAGATTGTGCAATTTCTCTTGTTCTACCTTCCAGATCATTGATTCTTCCCTCTGTCCCTTCTATTTTGCTGTTGAGCCCATTTACTGAGCTATTTATTTTAATAATTGTATTTTTCAGTTCTATAATTTCTATTGTTTCTTTTTATATATCTTCCCTTTCTTTGCTGAGAGTTTCTATTTTTTCATTGGCTTCTAGTGTGTTTGTAATTGCTCATTGAAGTATTTTTGAGATAGCTATTTTAAAATAATTCCAACATCTCTGTCACCTCAGTGTTGGTGTATACTGAGACCTCCATGGCTGAGAGGCATAGGAATGACTCATTATTTCTTTCCATGAAGCCCCAACTGACACCACTGGTTGTGGGGGTTGGCTTTGTTACTATTGGGCTGTGATAAGAGTTCTGATTATCCATTCTCCTTTGAGAACTAACTTAGTAGGAAGAGGGAGTCTTTATTACCATGAACTGGGATAATAAAGACTCAAACTTCACAGGTGGTCTCCAGTGGCACCATGTAGGTACACACTTGTTACCTCTTACTGCTTGGTGTGGATGGAAATCCTGGTTTTCTACTCAGCCTTCTCTGAAACCCCCTGACAAGGGATTGGGGGACCTCCTCATAGCCTGGTGGAGGTCCAGAACCCTAGTAGGCCTCTGCTGGTATGGTTGGTGGCTGGGCATAATTTTTTCTATGGTGTAACTGGAGTAGGGTGGTTGTTATCTGAAAGTTTTCTGCCTTGCTGGGCTTATCCTTTCCTGGCCCTTTGGCTAAGGAGTTGGCTTTTGTTGGGGCTGTTTTTATTGGTGTTTCCAGTATGCTGGCTTCTTCAGCTCCAAGTCTGGGATACATGAGGTAGAAAGTTGCCTCAAGGAAACCTTTATTGTTTGAGTTCTGAAGTCCCTAGCCTGTCTGCCTTCTCTCCACCTCTCAGAATCTTCTTATATGTTTATTTATTTTACATATAATGTCTAGGGTTTTTAATCATACTTAGTAGAAGGAATAGGAGAAAGTATATCTTCATCTTTCCATAAGCTCAAATTCTGGCATCACATTTTTTAATAAGAATCTTGCTTATAGGTAACTTGTGACAGATTCCAAGCTGATGGATTATTAATTTTGTAAGTGTGATCAAGATCCAAAGACAAGAAAAGCCTCACTGAAGGGTTGGTGTTCTGTATACCATGCACCAAGTACACTGATTTTTACAACTATGACCAGCTTCTATGAGCAAATCATGTAATTGGAACCCTCACTGTAGCGTTCGTCTTAGAAATCCGTGTTGAGGAAAGCTCTGCTGTACTCGGCTTAAGTGAGATTAGCATCTGAACATGTTGCTTGACATAGCTACTATTTCTATACAAACTGATTTATATCAAGAAATTGACTCTTGACAGTTCTTAAAGGAACACAACCAGCTAATTCATGGCAAACCCATATTTGGCAGACTTGGGTTATTAAAGAGATAAAAATCATTCTGTAAGAACAGGGGGGGGTAATAGGTGTGAACAGTGGGTGTAATAGTGGAATGTGCTGGAAGATAGAACAGAAGAAGTGGTGTCTGGTCCAAGTAGTCACTGTCTGGTGGGAGAGAGATATGCAAAGAAATGACCTCAGGGAAGGGGAGTAGGAGGAAGGAAAGAGTCCTGGAGGTGCCGTGGAGAGAGAAGCTGCCTGGTAGGGGAGGGTCCAGATAGATGCTCATTGGCCTAATAGAGAGGTGAGAAGCAATGAACTGAGCTTGTGGGCTCGATGATGTGGTGGAGGGACCTGCACATGCAGGAGCTGTGGGAAAGACTATTTCTGCTAAAGGAGAGAACAGATATGGGCAATGCCAGAAGAAGTGGCTAGAAGCACAGGCAGAGACAGATTGCAAAAGATCTGGATGCCATGGATTGGGTAAAAAAAAAAAGTTTAAATGGTTTTTAAAGAAAAATTTGATTTTGATGGAAAAATGCTCTTTGGGCCTTGTTTTGTAGCTATGAAATAGTTAAAAATACAGAGGCAAAACTGGGAAAATGAAAAAATGGGAAATTTGCTACTGTGGAGGACATGAAGGTGAACAGCCTCCAGAGGCTCTGCTGAGCCTAGGAGCTGGGAGGGTGGGCAGGAGGCAGGTGCTCGAACATGGGCAGTGTTCCAGGGGAAAGGCATCTTCTACTGTCAATGTGGCACCAAGGCATAGGCTCAGGGTCAGGGGGAACTGTGGTTAGGTTGATTCTTCTTCACTATGGGAATGTTTTCACAGAGCTGTGAGCAGACACTATGGGCTTCCCTGTGAAAGAATGTGTTCCCTGTTCCTGGAATGTGTTAATAAAGTTATTTGAGAATTTGAGCATCCGGTGGGTCATTGAATGAGATGGTTTCTTGGGTCCCTTTTAGCCCCCGCAAATCTATGATTCATATTTACTACTAGACGAGATGGAAGTTACATTGGGATTGAGGTGTAAAATATTCTCTCACTGTCGACTCTGAGGGAAATGGAAACTTTGCAGTTTTCACTGCTTATGTTTTCTCTGTGGATCTTTCTTGGTGCAAGATCCTCTTCAAAGCCCTCTTTAGAATTTACAGTCCTTTCCAATTGGTATTATTCCTACAGAGCTGCACTGTGAACCTGCTATGGATGGGCTCAACTGAGCAAACAGGACCTCAGCGCGAATCTAGAATGGACCCAGCCATACTCCCAAATCACACTTGTTCCAAGTCGGGGTTTTTTGACTCCGGCTCATTCTAACCCATTGCAGATTCAATGTTTTCAGAGTTAGGAGGCTCTGAAATGTTTCAGAGCTCAGCCAGCTCTGGGGAGGTCATGGGGGCCAGTGTACCCCTTGCAGGAACAGGTGCTTTCCTTCACGGACTGTATCCTCAAGTGTGCATTCTTCCTCTTCTTCTTTTTCCTTCCCTCCTACTCACCCCCCTGGGCTGATTAGTAAATAAAAATAAAAAAGATAGCTAATGTATTAGATATTTATAGCATTTTAGATGGTGTGATGTATATTTAATCTCTTCAATAACCTTTGAAGTAGGTTTTATTATCTACACTTGACAGATGGGGAAACTGAGGCCCAAAGGGATTAGAGAACTTGCTCAAGTTTATGGAGCTGGACCAAGCCTCTGATCCCTGATCCTGAGCTCTTCAAGAATTCCACTTGTGAAGCCTCATTTGACCTCTTTAAAAAGGTTCAATCAGTGATCTCTCTCTCTCTCTTTTTTTTCACTTAAAGGCAATAGAGGGGCCCCGTTTCCCTCCCTCTAACCAAGAAGCATGGAAACACTGTGAGGCGGTGTGTATGAAAAGTGTTCCATCATACACATGAAGCTCAATGAATTTTCACACACTGAACATGCCCATATAGTCACCTCCCAAGAGCAAGATCCAGAACACAACTAGCTCCCTACGTCCCATTGTTCTCCCACATGACCACCACCCTGACTTCCATCACTATCACTATAGATTAGCTTTGCCTAACCTTGACCTCCTTATATGGGATCATACATGTCCTCTTTCATGCCTGGCTACTTTCTATAAGCATGTGTAAGAGCCATCCAGGGGTGTGCTGGTTAATTGGCTCTCAAAAAAAAAAAAAAAAAAAGAAAATGAAGGAAAAACCCAACCAAAATCCAAACCCCCCAAATAAGTCCTCATTTTTAGTGTTTAATACTTTCACCATGGCTGTTTTTTTAAAGCTAACAGTGATTCAAGAACTAACTTGCAAAATTCCAGAATATTTCACCATCATCAAAATTGTGAGCTGGTACAGGCTGGCCCCGTGATGCTGTGGGATCCATTCATGTTGTGACGTATGGTTGAAGATCTTTCATTTTCCTTGTTGGTTAGCGTTCCAGGTGTGAATACATTGCAGCGTTTGGTGAGTCACTGGTTTTGTAGCTCACTGATGCTAGGTGGCAGAGGTGTGAGGACTAGAGCTGGGAGCTTTCGGTCCTAGTCCCAGAGGCCTGTGCCCTCAGCCATCGTGGCTCCGGCGCTCGGCCACATCTAGACGAGACGAGAGGCCCTCACGGGCTGGTGAGTTTACTTGTCACTCAGTAGGTGTTTCATAAAGCTTCCCTCCCTCCTGTTGTTTCTTTTTTTCATCCTGGGGAGCGTGACTGTGCCTCGGGTGGAGTTGTGTGGACATGTAGGAATCAGTGTCTCTGTTCTGATTTGGGGGGTGTTTTGTGCCAACCCCCAGGGCATCTGTTGGATCCTCTGAGGAAAAGGAAAGAAAGGAGGAGGAGGGAGGGAAGGAAGAAGGATGAAAGGAGGAAAGGAAGGAGTGAAGGAGGGAAGGCAGGCAGGCCTGATCTGGAAAAACTGTGTTGACAAATGCACCACTTGATTTGGCCCCATGGAAGACTTACTCGCAGGTGAAAATGATGTTCGTTTTGTTCCAGAGTCGCCTTCCTATTTTGAAATATAATGATTCATCACTGACTGACAGGGACACCTTCTGAGAAATGTACTGTTGGGCCATTTCGTTGTTGTCCAGGTATCACCGAGTGTGCTTACACAAACCTTGTGGCGTATCCTGCCTCGGCCACAAACATGGACAGCACAGGACTGTACTGAATACTGTGGGTGACCAGAACACAGGGGCAAGTATCTACATAGCAGCACATAGAAAAGGTACAGTAAAAGTACAGTATAAAAGATTAAAAAGGCACTACCCGTGCAGTGCACTGACCGCGAATGAAGCTTTCAGGACCGGAAGTTGCTCTGGGTGAGTCATCATGTGAGTGGGTGAATGGGGAGTGACCGTGAAGCCCTTGAACGTGACTGTACACTGCAGTAGACTTCAGAAACACTGCACACGTAGGCTATGCTAATTCATTTAAAAAACATTATGTCCACAATAATAGATTAACCTTAGCTTACTGTAACTTTTTTCTTTATAAACTTTTTTCTTTTTTTTTTTTTTTTTACTCTTTTCTAATAGCTTATAACACAGATACATGGTACAGATGTGCAAAAATACTTTCCTTCTGCACATCCTTCCGTAAGAAATTTTTCTATCTAATTATTTTTAGTACTTAAAAGATTTTGTTGCTAACAAAGACACAAACAGATGAGCTTAGGCCTACACAGGGCCAGGATCACCAGTATCACTGTTGTCCCTTCCACTTCAAGCCCCATGGGAGGATCTTCAAGGGCAACCATAGGCGTGGACCTTCAACTCCTGTGATGACAAGGCCTTCTGGAATACCTCCTGAAATCCCTGCCTGGGGCTGCTTTACACTTGACTTTCTTTTTTAAGAGGGAGAGTACATTAAAGCCCTAAAAGCCAAATTACCGTGTCTTAGTACAAAAAGCATAGTGCAGCAAATACACAAACCAGCAACATAGTCATTTCTTACCATATTAAGTATTTAGTTCTGTCCATGATTGTGTATGCTAGACTTTTATACCATGGGTTTGTTTACAACAGTATCCTGGTAAAGTGTTCCACAGCTACCGTGTCACTGGGTGGTGGGCATTTTTCAGCTCCATTATAATCTTATAGGTCTCCCATCGTATATGTGGTTCATCACTCACCAAAATGTGCAAGGCATGGCTGTAGATCATCACGACACAGACGTCCCCTGGACAGAGATCCCAACTCCGGGGGATCACGAAAGGACACTCAGAGGTAGGCTATTAAAAGACCAAAGAATGGCAGGCTGTGAGAACACACTTGTTTCAGGGTAAAGTGAAGAATTGGCTGCAGAAGGGAAGCTGGGTAGAGACAGCACCCTGACGCTGAGTTTGGCCTCCCACGGGGGTCTTGTGTCCACCAGCACGAGCTCCTCCTGAAGGGAAGGTAAGCAACCTCTTCATGGAGTTGGCCCAAGTGTGCTTTCTGTCTGTCACAGCCAGAGTCATGCCCTGCCTCCTC
Organism: Arctocebus calabarensis; assembly: GCA_963573935.1. Lineage (NCBI taxonomy): Eukaryota > Metazoa > Chordata > Mammalia > Primates > Lorisidae > Arctocebus > Arctocebus calabarensis. The sequence goes on along the minus strand of CAUYON010010373.1, from coordinate 2,546 downwards.
AACTGTGAAAACATGCTGAAGATGGCCAAGGGAAACAAAGGGCCCCTCCCAGCATGTGAGTGCGAGCCGTGTCCTTTAACAGCCAGCGTGATGGAGAACAGCATCTCCTTCCAAACCCACGACTGTTTTCCTTGGATCTCCCTCCAGCACCCCAGTCCCAAGACTTGGGGCCTCTAAGTGAAGGCTGCGGATTTCTGTGACCTCTTGGCTGGAATCCCTGCGTCCCGAGAGCGAAGACCACGTTCAAGTCCTCGGCTGGAGCCGGCTTCTTGGCAGCCTGTCTGCAGCTCCTGCTGTTGCTGCCTCCCCAGGGCTTTTTGGAGGATAATCTAGAAAGAGGCAGCACAGTCTACATAAAGAACAGAAAAAGTGATGACTCTGGAACTGGTCAGATCTCATTTGAAATCCTGGTTGTGCCCTGTGCTGCTGGGTGACCTTGGGCAGAGGCTGGCACTCATGGCTCAGGCACAGTGTAAGTCCTCGGAGAGCCCTGGTGGTTCAGAACATCAACCCCACTTTCTGTGGGAGTGCGGGCGGGGGTGCCGGGCAGGAGGTAGAGGAGCTGCCATGGTTCCCAGCCAAAGTAAGGCCAAGCTGGATTTGAACCAGTGCTGATCTGATTGCACACTGTGGTGCTCCATGCTGGGAAAGTGTATGCATCACTCTAGAAGAACCCAATGTGAGTCAGGGCCCAGAAGAAACCTTTCCTGGCTAGAGAAGGAGCATGCTCGGTGTAGGAGGAATGCATTTAATTATTCCTTTGCAGTTAGACATCCAGATCGCTGCCAGTTGTTTAGTATTCATAAACAAGGCTGTGTAAGACCAGAGATCTCATCTTTTCTCTATCCCTACTTCCTTGTGAGACACCCCTAAAAGCCAAATTACTGTGTCTTAGTACAAAAATTTGGGCTTTGAATACAATACCTTTTGCCAAATTGATCTCAATGTGGGGCCTGACAGGGTAATCTCAGCTTGCTCAGAGTCTTTTTCCTTATAGCTGGAGGCTGTTTCTTAATTAAAGTCAAGGCCACCTTGTTTTGATCTTTGGCTAACGCTAGCAAAATGCACCCCCTGTATGTGTTTGTGTTGGGGGATGGGAGGGTTGGACAATTTCTATTAAAAAAGGGTGCCCTCTTGCCCTCTCTTCTGTTTTCCTGATCTATTGTTTAAATCCCTCAGTGCATAGGCAAATGCATGGAGAATGTAAGGAAATTTAAAAAAAAACCCAAGAGGAAAAAGAAAAAAGAAGGATCTTGCTTGGGATGGTGAGTGTACGGGAGGTTTTTTTTCCTAGTCAAAATGTTTTAATAGTAAACGTGGGAGGGGAGGGAGACTCATCATTCACTAGACTGTGAACCCAATTCTCATAAATGTCAGACGCCTTGGATAGTTGAGGACTTCCAATTAACTTTTAAGAGGAAAATTTGGAAATCCCTTTGTTCTGCTTGGAAACCAAAGTCCAAATGTGGCCTGTGTGTCCCCTGGCAAGGCAGGTTGGCAATCTTTCTCTCCAGCTGTGCTCCTTCTGGCATGTTGTCAAGTGACAAAGTGACACCTTGACCTCCAGGATTGTGAGAAAGAAATTTCTGTTGTTTAAGCCACCAAATGTATGGTATTTTGTTTTAGCAGTCCAGCAAATTAGTATAACAAACCTGGCTCATTTCACACACAATTTAATAAAATTGGAATCTTTCTGCACACACAGTTTTGTATCATACTTTATTCATTTACCCTTGCATTGTGAGCACTTTGCTGTGTTCATGGTTCCCTGCCAACCAGGAGGATAAAGTTTGAATCCCACAGCTGGGTTCTCAAGGTCGTCCATGGACGGGCATTTTCCTGACTAGGTGTGCTGTCGTGCTTGTGATTTTCCAGACTGGCTGTATCTTTTCTGCTCCTGGCTACCCACTCCTCTGCCCACTCTGTCCCTGACATCTCTGTAACTGAACCTGTCCTACCACACAGGCCACTGACCACATCGGGGCAGGGAATGTATAAACCCACCCATGTCTCTGACATATACCAGATCTTCACCCAGCCTTAGATGATTGTGACTGTTTAGAAATAAAGATTGAGAATTATAGGAAGAATTAAATTTTTCATGGGTCCCACTTTTGGCATCCATCAACACTATTAGAGAAAGGATAATACATCTTGATTAAGTTGGGTTTATCCCAGGAATGCAAGTTTGATTAATCATTTGAAGCTTAATCAATATAATTTACTATATTAACTGAATGAAGGATTAATATAATAAAATCTTTTTAATAGATGCAAGAAAGCATTTAACAAAATTCAATACTCCTTTACAATTAGAAACTCTCAGCAGGAGACACCTGTGCCTTGGTGTCCTTCACTTCACACTTAGGACTAAATGTGGAACCCCCATCTCCTATGCCTAGGTCAATTTCTTGTGAATTTCCTAGGCCTCAATTCCATGAATGGACTGTATCCATTCATTGATACATTCATTCACCTTGCTCCTGGTGGAAGGGACTGTATTCATTCGTTTCCTGGCCAAGGAACCCATACACCTATATATACCC
>CAUYON010010372.1:0-12986 GCA_963573935.1 Arctocebus calabarensis | reverse complement strand
TGTGTACATTAGTTCAACCATGGGGTACAGTGTGGGGGCTTGACATGCAATCTGAGATATTTTATCAACCTGATTGACATACCATTCATGATATTTTCTCGTTTACTATATGAAAACATTTTTGATCCGTATTTAGAAGTTTTTTTTAATTGCAGACTTGAAAAGCTATTATTCACTGGCTCCGAGCTGCTCCGGGTCGCGAGTCTCGTGAGGCTTATTTTCACATGCTTTTTGCAAGTGAGAAGACTGAGACTCTGAGAGATGAAGTGACCTACCCAAACCTTAATCATAATAAAAAACTAGAAATGACCCTTGATTGAGCATGCACAATGAGCCTTGATTGAGCTCAATCACATACACATTGCATACACATTGGGCACTTCATGGATTAGCTCCGTGGGTGCTCAGGGAGATGAATAACTTCCCCGTGACCTTGGGAAAAGCCACCTTTCTTTGTCAATTTTAGAAGGCCTAATCACCTCTAGTTTTTCCACCTCTAAGATCTGGGCAAAGCACCAAAAGCAAAGGAGGGCAAGCTGAGAAAAGGCACTCAAGGAAACACAGCTGCCTTCTGTGCTCTCTTCCATTTTAATTGACTACCACCCCCAAACCCCTTCCAGTAGAATATAATAAACCTCCCAGCAAATGGTGTGTACTGATGATTCCTAGCTGGACTACTATGTCTTGTGCCTCTGTTCCCAGGCTGGCGCCATTCCCTTAGCAAGGAGGATGAAGGTGGTGAGAACTGAGCTCCGGATTTTCAACAAGTTGACAGAGCTGCAGATCAGCCTTGAAGGCTATGAGAAGGCCTTGGAATTTGCCACCCTGGCTGCCAGGCTCAGCACAGTCACAGGTTGGTGGTCCTGTCTGTCATACATATTGAATGGGAGGGGCAACTTCTCAAGAATGGACAACAAAGCAATAGCGGCCTGGGCCCTAGAGTCAGACTACATAGGATCAAATCCCAGGATCCGCTGTCAGGGTGACCTTAATTAAACAATCTGCTTAACTTCTACAAGCCTCAAGTTTGTCACTGCCATCTCAGGATTAAAAATAGTACCCCCTGGCTCCATGCCTGTGGCTCAAGCAGCTAAATCTCCAGCCACATACACTTGAGATGGCAGGTTTGAATCCAGCCCGGGCCCGCCAAACAACAGTGACAGCTGCAACCAAAAAACAGCTGGGCATTGTGGCAGGCGCCTGTGGTCCCAGCTACTTGGGAGGCGGAAGCAGGAGAATTGCTTGAGCCTAGGAGTTGGAGGTTGCTGTGAGCTGTGATGCCACAGCACTCTATCCAGGGTGACAGCTTGAGGCTCTGTCTAAAAAGAAAAAAAAAAAAAGATTAAAAAAATAAAAATGGCACCCCCTGCAGACAGTTGTCATGAAGACAAATGACCATCCACCTATAGGCCACAGCACAGTGCTAGGCACATAATAAGTCCTTGGTAAGTGTTGCCAGTGCCACACTAATTATTTTGTATTTGATATAGTTCCCAGTGTAAGGTAAATGGCATTTTATTCTATGCACAGGCAATGTCCCCATTAGAAAAAGTCCAGATTTTTAAATTGATTGATTGTTAGTCAAAAGCTTAGTTTTTCATGGAATAGAAATGTAAATAAAGGTCAGGTTCTCATTAAACTAACTCACTACATAGTTGAAATACTTTGGATTTACAGCAAAAGCTAATGGGGAACAACATGTCATTAAAACAAACCAAAAAAAGGCAGAATTAAAAGAAAAAGTCCTCATCTTGAATGCTGGTGCTTGAGGAAAAGCAGGTTTGATTAGAGAAGCATTGATTAGGTATAGGGGTAAATGGAGTCTTCTGTGATGATTCTAGAAGGGACTTCTGGGCATTTTCAAGGACATCCAGTGTGGCTGGTACTGGACTTTATTGTGTTTAATTGCACTCGAGAGATCTTTTTCCTACCTTTTCCTTTACTGCAGAAAACCTCATCTGAGCATCTGTCTGCCAATCTCTGGAAAGGCCTTTGTGGCCCCAGGCAGCTCCTCTGAGCACTTTTTATCCCTTCCAGGACAGGAGCTTAAAGGAGGCTATATCATCCTTTATACATGTACTATCCAGTGGCTGGATTTTTCCATATCAGAGAATTTTTCTCTCCCTTGAACTTTCTCTTTTAATATTGACTTTAGGTCCTTTGAAGTTTAAAAGCAATGATTTTAGATGGCCTCAAATAGCCACTTTGCAGATATTCCAAAACCAAGATTATAACCTTTGTTTCTTGTCAAAGGTCGCTCTGAATGAAAATGATTAGTTATTAAAACAACAAACCCATTGAAACCCAAAACAAGAAGTCACAGGGGCATTAGAGACCCACATTCTGGAGCCTGGCTTAGAAGTGAACAGGCTACCGTAGCTTATCTGAGACTGAGAGTTGGTAAAGGGGTAGGAGTGACAGCTACGTAGTGGCAGCCCAAGAGAACTCTCCGAAGAGAGAGACTTTCATGTGGGAAAGACTCCTGTTATAGAGTAAGGAAATCTTACTACTCAATCAAGCTAGTCTTGTCACCATGCCCCATTACAGGAATTTATAAATAAGTCATTCCCAGAATCCAGTGTTAAAATGACATTTGTAATAAGGAGAAAATTTTCTTAAGGGAATCATCTCAGAAGCCCCTGGCTCACACATGTATTCTTCCCAGTCCCTCTCATACAAGAGCCCTGAGTTTTCTTTTGTAGCACTTATCATGGATGTAATCGTATATTTGTTTGTGGGATTATTTAAGGAATGTCTGTGTCCTTCGAGGCAATAAGCTTCATGAAGGGAGGGACCTCTCCTATTTTGTTCCTTATGCCCTGGGCCCAGTCACTGACACCTAGTAGGCCTTCCCAAAGTTTTACGGAATGAATGAATGAGTGAACCGTGTGAAGCGTTGGCCACAGCATTTCTCTCTCAGTCTTCCAATTCTAGGAGATCAAAAGCAGGAACTGGTGGCCTTTCACCGCCTGGCTACGGTGTATTACTCCCTTCAAATGTATGAGATGGCTGAAGACTGCTACCTGAAGACTCTGTCCCTCTGTCCCCCCTGGCTACAGAGTCCCAAGGAGGCCCTGTACTATGCCAAGGTATATTATCGCCTGGGCCGACTCACATTCTACCAGCTGAAGGTAAGAGCCTCTCGTGTGGACTTCTAGGGTTAAATGAGAGCTACTATGCAGCCATACTCTTTCTTTGTCTAAAGATGGTGAGGAAGCTTTGGGTTGGAGTTGAGAAGACCCGAGGGTTGAGACTGGGAGTCTTGTTTCCACTCCCTGTGGTGGGGAGTGGCTCCACAGGAGTCACACTGTCTCTTCCCACTTAGTCCCACTGGGGACCTTAAAGATGCTCTTGTCCCTGCTTAGGAGACAGAGCAGAGCTCCTCTTTCTCCTTGTCCTGCTATAAATTCTGTGGCTGCTTTATCAGGTGTTACAGGTGCATTGCCTAGGGCCTGTGAATCTTTCAAGACCCTATGGAAATATGTAAGACCCCAAAGCTAAAGAACTGTAAGTCTCAAAATTAAAATCAAAATTCATACTTAATTGTATGTCCATACAATGTAACAAGTCAACTGCAAATCATTTTTTATAAGGAATATCAAACTGTATTTTATGAGAAATATGAATGTATGTTAATGTTTGAGAGAAGTCTGCCTCTAGATCCCACTTGCCCTGATGCTACTTGCTGGGCTGGAGTAGAATCCAGAAATTCTTATTTTTCTGGTTACTTCCAAAATTCTGTCACTGGTCTGTAATTCTGTTACAACTGTGTTCCTCAAACTGTGCCCTCAGGTTTTGCTCCTTTTACCAGAATTCCCTGCCCTTTCCTGCACAATCTTTAATCTTAATATAATGGCTTCTGAATCACTCTGTTTTGCCTCCATGGGACCCTCAGGGAAGCTCTGCTGTCCTTTTCTTATTTGCCAGACTTGACTTTTGGCCTGGATTAATTATTGTGGGTTAAACCAGACTTTTGAGAAGGATCTATTCCTTACCTTTACCACATGGGGAGGGAAAGGGCAGTGAGGGACTCCCCTGGCCATCTTGCCTCTGCCCTACAGTTCCTAGAAAGTGATCCAGGGACAAACTGTGTGTAATCTGGGGCTTGCAAAGGGAAAATGGCAACTCATACCACCGTAAACAAAAAAAGGCAACTCATTAGCTCAAAGAACTGGAAAGCCGGGGTATAGATTTAGTTGCAGGACGTTCTGGGTCCCAGGACTCAAATGTCATCATGTATTTCCCAATCTCTGTGTTTCTATTTGGCTTTGTTTCATGGCCTTTCCCCCCTCCACATACTGAAAAGTCCAGAGCAGTGACAAATAGGTCAGGTTTGGGTAATGCACACATCCCTAATGCCCAGTGCCCAGGGCACTGGGGTTTCAGGGCTGGCTGAGCCTGGTAAGGTGTCCTCTGTGCCTGGTGGGAGGGTGCTGTGATCAGCAATGCCATGAGGACCATGCAGTGGGAGAGGAGTTCCCCTAAGGATCCGGGAATGGGGATGGGATGTTGGGCAGAAAAAAGCTGGAGTTGCCAGCATGGCCTGGAGCCTGTCCCCAAGCATTTGCTAATGCTGTCTCTTCTTTGCCCCCATCCCATGGGGTTAGGATGCCCATGATGCCACCGAGTACTTCCTGCTGGCCCTGGCGGCAGCGGTCCTGCTGGGTGACAAGGAGCTGCAGGCCACCATTAGGAGTAGGCTGGACAGCGTCTGCCGGAGCCCGCTGTGGAGCAGCAGCACCTCCGGGTGCTCCTCGGAGAGGGCACGCTGGCTGAGCAGCGGAGGCCTGGCGCTTTGAGGAAGACGGTCTTGTCTCTGCCCAGTACCATTTCCAGGCACTGCCTCCCTGCCTCAGTCTCCTGGGTACTAACAGGGAAGGTCTGGGTCACCACCTGGCCCAGCCCTCTCATGTTAGAAAGAGAAGAACCAAGACCAGAGGGAGAAAGGCTCACTCCTGGCCACACAGGAGCCGATGATGCAGTGATGACCGGAAATCCTGGCTCTGGGCTGTGCATCTGGAGCCTCCCCACGTTGACTATGGCTCTTCCGCACAAACGGCCTCTCAGACGCACGTTCTGGTCACATAGTTCTGGAGGAGATGACAATCCTTGTCCCTAGGAACCTTCCTTCCCCCAGTGAGGAGACTAATCTGCGCACTGGGGAAAAGGCGAGCAGGTCAGAGTTCATGCCCTTCACCGATTTTCTCAGGGAAAGACCCCTTCCCTCGTCGGGGAAGGAATCCATAGTTTCTTTTTATTGTTTCTTCAAAGCCAAAGTAAGTGTCACTCTTCATGATCACAAGGACTGGCAGGAGACTTAGCTCAGAAGGCACAGCTTCAGAACACCAGATGGAGCATACAGGGCCTGTGGCCTGACTCGGGTCCCTGTCTTCTTCCTGCCAAGACGTTGTGGTCTCCTTCATTTTCCAGAAACTCCAAGGAAGCTTTCCAAGGGCCAAGGCTTGGAAATGGAGCATTAAGAAAATTGTGACACAAACTACATGTAAATAGCAAACACCATTAAATCATCTTGTCCATTTACATTTACACATATGTCTTGTCTCCTGAGTGACAGGCACAGATGAAATGGGAGACTTAAAGGGTGGGTTAAGATACTAAAGGTCTCATTGATCTCCGGACAGCTCCTTCACCGAGGACATCTATTATCACTTACCACTGCATAACACACCAAGTGGTTTGAAACATTTATCTCACAATGTCTGTAGGGCAGGATCTAAGCATGACTTAGTTGGGTCCTCTGGTTCTGGGTGGCTCTCAAGGCTGCAGTTAAGGTGTCAGCCAGAGCTGCCAGAGAAGGAATTCACTGTTTTTATAACCTAATCATAGAAATGACATCCCCTTTGTTTTGCCTACTCTGTTCATAATAAGTGAGTCTGGGCCCCACAGAAGAGAGGAGGTTGCCGCGGGCATGAAAACCAGGAAGAGAAGAATTACTGAGAATCATTGCAAAAAAATCCTACCTACCATAGGATCGGAGTTCTTTGATGATGGAAATAGAAATCCTCTACGACAGTGCACTTGGTATGGTCTACTGACCAGCAGGATCAGCATCAGCATCATCTATGAGATCCTTTGAAATGAAAATTCTGGGGCTCTGCCTGAGACCCTTGTGTCAGACTCTCTGGAGACCAGAGCCCTCTCTTTACCAGGCCTTCCAGGTGGTTCTAAAGTATAAGAAACATGCTCTAGTCTAGGGCTTCTAGGTAGCATGCATAAGAATCACCCAGGGAGCTTGCTGAACATAAACTTTTTGGTTTTTACCCCTAATAATTCTGATTTAGTAGATCTGGTGTATAATCCAGGAACATGCATTTCAGCAAACAACTAAAGTCCTCCTGTTCACATGAAGTCTACAAACACATAGTCCCTCCATCAGCTCAGATTGTATCATCAGACTGTCTGCTCCTAGCTTCCAGCCTCTTGGGTTGACCAGATGGTTGCTTATGTGGTGAGGCAGGATTGGACTGGGAAGTTGAGTCACCATTACATCTTCTAGACACTAGGATTGTCCACACTTCAGCATGTATTTTCTTTAAGGGGCTTGGTTGGCTGTGAAATGCTCACTACTCCAGAGGGTGTTCTTGCCCAGGAAGGAAATGAAATGATCTAACCACTATCATGTAAAATAGATGTGGTTTGCAAGCCACAAAATCTCCAAGCTGGAATGGATGTTGTGGTTGAGGCTACCCGTCTAATCACCCATGCAGAGTCCTTCAACAGCATTCCCAGGAGACCATACATTCCAGAACAGTCATACAACTTATATTCAAAGAAGGCTCATGCATAACCCTGGAACCTATGCCATGAGCCATTCCTTGTCTGGCTCGGGTTACACATTCTCTCCCTTTCCCCACGTACAGATCATTCTCCTCTGGCCAAACTTGCTTCTCTGTTTCTCATTATTGCACCCAGACTTTGATACTGGCTGGTGGGTGAGGAGTATAGAGAGATGTACTGTACTTAATATGACGGTGTTGTATTCTGTCTTTGTATTGAGGTTTTTGTTCTTCCCAGCAGCCACATCTTACCTGGGCTCACATTGAGCTTAACAATCAAATGAAACCTCTGTGTCTTCTGACACAAATTGCTGTTTGTCTAGATCTTTCTCAATTGCTACAAATAGACAGCCATAAGCATATGTGTACACATGTACACACACACATGTGAAGGACATTGTATCTGTCATCCATTTTGCATTTCATTGGAAATTTTGGTTAACTTTTTCTGATTCTGTGCACTTTGATACTCCTGTAAATCTGGTAAATCTGCCTCTAACTAGGTCAGTTATAAAAATACTTAGCATGCTTCCAAATGTCTATTGTTAAGATTCTGTTTTCTTAACACAGAAAAACATTGCACTATATAATTGCACCACTACATTCTATATGTGAGTTGCTTGCTAACATAATCTTTAAGAAGTGTTTGAAAATTTTATGTAAAAAAATATGAGCTAACTATTCCCCTTGGAAACCTTTGATGCTACCTTTTTCTTGACCCACAGAGAGTGGTGATTGGATGTCTCTATTTAAGCAGGTTTTACTCTGCATGTATCATAGCTAAAGATGAATTGGTTATTATCTCTATGCTAATCCTCCCCTCAACACTTGCTGGGGTTGTGTGGCTCCTAGCTACATGCATCTAATCCAAGTAAAGAAGAAGGAAGGAATTGCAACATTGTGGAAAACCCTGTGACATGTTTTCTCAGCTTTCAGGTACACCACTTCCCTCTTCACAGTTTTAACACTGAAATTGAATATAGCTTTTATCCTTTTCTTATTTGCTTTTCCATTATTTTAAGAAGCCTTTATATTGTACGTGTGTATGTGCATTTGCTGTGCTCTGTAAATACAATGAAACTCGTTTGACCAAAGTTTACTTGGGGAAGGGAATGTTAGGGGTGGAGGGTATCAGGATTGGGAGGCAGATCACTAGAGGGATCTTGGTCTTGATTTTGACATTAAATTGCGATGCAAACTTGGGCAAGTCACTTAACCCCCACATACCTTGGGTCTTTAATTTCTAAATAAATAAGTTCACCTCTGGTTTCCTATTCAGCAATGTTATTGCCATACCGTAGGAATGGAAAATGTTATCTGAAAGATGAAATCAACTATTTTTTATAGCCCAATTTTATTTTCTTCTTTTTACAGGTAAGTAAACTGAGAAACAGAAAAGTAATTTTTTCCCAGACATGTAGGTAGTGGCAAAGACAGCAAGCAGTACTAGGGGTCTCCTGAGCCAACGATTTAGTTGCACAAATGACAGGATTTCTGCCATTGAAAACTACTTTCAGATGTATGCAGATTTATGTCCTATATGTCTGCGTAAGTGTGTATGTGTACATTGATCATTGTATGTACCACCTGAAGAACTATTTATCAGACTACATTGATTTACTTCTTTTATTCATATAAATTTGTATAGAAGGGATGACTAATCTGTATAGAAGCAAAACTTGTATTGCTTTCCATAAATGTGATTTTATAAATAATAGCAATGAAAACAAAACTGCAGCAAATGTGGGCTAGATCCTGTTGCTTAGTGTAAGCACTCAGCCTAGAATTGATCTGGTATTGTTTGAAAAGAAGGAGATTAACAGGTAGCAGGGAGTGTAGGAGACAGACCAGCACCAAACGCTTTTCCCCTAAGTGCTCGGAGAGACAGAAAAAGCAGCAAAAGGAACCGAGTTCCTCCCAGGGACAGTCAATGACCTCAATGCCAGGTGTGAGCTTGTGCTTCCCTCCCTCTTCAGGGACACTGGGACCCAACTGGGTGAGAGGACAGGGGAGAGTGATATGCTGGGCTATGATTCAGATCAGAAGCATTGTGATGAGCATGGATTGCAGGGTGCTTACAGGCACTTTGGGAGGGGACTTTACCCAGGTGTGGGATGAGGGCCTCAGGGGGGATTTCCTGGAGGGTTTCCTTACCATCTAAGCTGAGTCCTGAAAGAGAAATCTACTTAATTTCTAACCGCAGGCCAGCTGTTGGTGTTGACAGACAGGGCATGTGTCAAGCAGAAGTCCAGAGGGTGGAGAGGGCGCGACCTGCTCTGAGAGCAGCAGCAAGTTCAGTAGGGCTGGAACCGAGTCAGAGAAGAGGAGTTTGGGCTTTACCCTGAAGTGAGGGGAGCTACCGAGGGTTATAAGAGAGACAGAGAAATTTGGGCTTTAGACAATGATTCTGGAAGTATGACACTGAATGATAGGACAGCAGGAGGGAAGGCAGGAGACTCGTTAGAACCTGGCTATTGCAACAATACACTCCAGACTTTATTTGAATGTCACCAGTTTCCTTACTAATGTTTGTTGTCTGATCCCAGCGTGCCACATTGCATTTAGATGTCATGTTTTCCCAGCCATCTCTGGTTTCTCAGTCTTTCCTTTTCTTATTTTTTATGACCTTGACGGTTTTGGCCTCCTTTCCTTTTGATAGTTGCTCCCATTGAGGTGTGTGAACAAGCGGCAAAGGAGGAAGAAATTCAAAGGAATGGGCTCGGCATTCACCCAGGTGGCAGGTCAAATGGGGTCAAAACAATAGGTTCGAGAATTGGGTATACCTGAGTTAGAATCTGCTTCTTACTGGCTGTGTGAATTTCAGCAAATTAATTAGCTTCTTTGAGCCCAGTGCTGTCAAAGACGGCACCCATACAAAGACAGATAGCACCCATAAATTTTGGAGCATCCGCAGTGCCTGTCACACGCAGCTAGATGTTCTCGTAAGGAGGTGTTTACCTTCTTTATGTCAGAGATGAGGAAGCGGCTGAAGCAAATCTATTTTTGGGGACAACCCCATACCCAAGGGAAAAACCTAATTTGGGGATAAAAGAAAAATAGAGTTAAAGAGTTTAAAAGAAAATAAGAGTTAAAGAGTAAAAGTTTAAAAGGAGTTAATACAATGGTTTTTAGTCTAAAAAAAGGCTTCTACATAGTATAACCCCACCCATCAGTTTATGTTAAATTTAATCTTAAAACTTTTAAATACTTGTCTGTGGTTATTGTTGTTGAGATAGGGTCTCTATCCTGTGGCCCTGACTAGAGTGCAGTGGCATCAGCCCAGCTCACAGCAACCTCAAATTCCTGGGCTCAAGCCACTTTCCTGCCCCAGCCTCCTGAGTAGCTGGGACCACAGGAGCATGCCACTACGCCCAGTGAATTTTCTATTTTTTTGAAGAGACTGGGTTTTGCTCTTGCTCAAATTCCTGGTCTAAATCAATCTTTCTGCCTTAGCTTCCCAAAGTGTTAGGATTATAGGTGTGAGCCACCATGCCTAGCCTAATATCAGATTTTATCTGTCACTTTGCTATTCAATCATGTTTTGTTTCCCTCTCAATGTAAGCTTTGACACTGAGAAGTGAAGTCAAAAGCAGAGCTGCAGCTGGGTCTGCAGCTGGCCTCTGCCTCCTCCTCTTTACTGAGTGATCTGAGCAAGTTACCTTGCCTCTTTAAGCCTCAGTTATTCCTCTGCTTGGAATTTTAACTGAGATGATGTGTGGATGACCTAGTACCAGCACTCACTTTGTGGCAGCCATTGTAATGAAGCAGATGAAGTGGATTCTTGTTAGTAAGCCCATCTTTGCTCCTTTCCCATGGTGGTCTTACCACTAGCGTGGAATAGCATAGCTTTCCTGGCATGTACCTTCCCATACCCCCAACCCTATCAATTGTTCCAAACTCAGGGGACGAGTGCATGGAGTCTGCTGGAAATTCTTGCTCTGAGAACACGCTATTGGTTTGCCTTCCTCTAAGGCAGCAGTTCTGAACCTTTGGGTCGTGACCCACAGCAACTGTATTAAAGGGCTACAGAATTTGGAAGGTTGAGAACCACTGTTCTAAGCAGTGTCTTCTAATCAGAAACAGAGTCAGATGGCTGCTTATGGGGTGGGGACTCTGCTGTGAAGAGACAGAGGTGGAACAAAGAATAACATGTGTGGCTGAGATTTCATAACACAACTGTTCAGCTCAGCTTCCTTTCCCAGGAGAGACTGCAGGAAGCAGTGGGGAGGGAAGGGCATTGTACTTTCAAAATTATTTTAAAGGTGAGAAGTCAGCTCCCCTTCTAGGGTCACCTTTGACTTATTGTCCAGGGCATCAAACTAGGTTGAGAGATGAGTTCCTTTGAGGTGAGTGATGAGTTAGGGCTGTTGTGGGAAGGATGCTTGAAGGCACGTGGGTAATAAGAAAGGCTGACCTATAGTTGTCTTTCTTTGTGAGAAATCAAGAGTCCCTGTAGGGGGCACTAATGTTTTTCCTAAATAGTATATTATTACCCAAAGAATGTGTAGAATAGTTCTGGATTAGCCTAGAGCAGTGATTCTCAAACTTCTTTTACTGTGAACCATAGCCAGGAATGCATGTTACATTGCATTCCAGCATGCATATGCACAAATATACACACGTGTCTGACAAAACTCCATTTATTCCATACAACTTTTTTTTTTTAAAAATTAAATCACAGCTGTGTACATTAGTGCAATCAAGGGGTACAATGTGCTGGTTTCATATATAATCTGAAATGTTTTCATCAAAATGTTTATCATACCCTTCATGGCATTTTCTTAGTTATTGTATGAAGACATTTATATTCTGCATTTAGTAAGTTTCGCCTGTACCCTTCTAAGATGCACCATAGGTATGGCCCCACCAATGACCCTCCCTCCACACTAACCTCCCCCTCCCCTTCCTTCCCATATTTTTGTGCTATAGTTGGGTTATAGCCTTCATACGAAACTTTTAAGTTAGCTTCATAGTAGGGCTGACTACAATGTTTACTTTTTCTTCCATTCTTGAGATACTTTGCTAAGAAGAATGTGTTCCAGTTCCATCCATGTAAACATGAAACAGGTAAAGTCTCCATCTTTCTTTAAGGCTGCATAGTATTCCATGGTATACATGTACCACAATTTATTAATCCATTCATGGGTCAATGGGCACTCTTCCATGACTTAGCAATTATGAATTGGGCTGCAATAAATATTCTGGTACAGATGTCTTTGTTATAATGTGATTTTTGGTCTTCTGGGTATATACCTAGTAAAGGAATTATAGGATCGAATGGCTGGTCTATTTTTAGATCTTAAGTACTCTCCAAACATCCTTCCAAAAGGAATGTATTAGTGTGCATTCCCACCAGCAGTGTAGAAGTGTTCCCTTTTTTCCATATCCACGCCAACATCTCTGGTTTGGGGATGTTGTCATGTGGGCTAATCTTACTGGAGTTAGGTGATATCTCAAAGTAGTTGTGATTTGCATTTCCCTGATGATTAAGGATGGTGAGTATTTTTTCATGTGTCTGTAGGCCTTGCACCTGTCTTCTTTAGAGATGTTTCTCTTCAAGTCCTTTGCCCACCCTGCGATGGGATCACTTGTTCTTTTCTTATTAGTACGTTGGAGTTCTCTATGTATTTTGGTTATTAAACCTTTGTCAGAGGCACAACTTGCAAATATTTTCTCCCATTCCAAGGGTTGTCTACCTGCTAAACTTACTATGTTCTTAGCTGTACAGAAGCTTTTTAGTTTGATCAGGTCCCAGAGTTAATTTTTGATACTGCTTCAATTGCCTAGGGAGTCCTCATAAAATATTGATCCAAGCCAATTCCTTCAAGAGCTTCCCCTGCACTTTCTTCTAATATTTTGCTAGTTTCATGTCTTAAGTTTAAATCTTTAATCCAGTGAAAGTCTACATTAGTTAATGGTGAGAAGTGCGGGTCCAGTTTCAGTCTTCTACAGGTCGCCAGCCAGTTCACCCAGCACCATTTGTTAAATAGGGAGTCTTTTCCCCACTGAATGTTTTTAATTGCCTTGTCAAAGATCCAGTAACGGTAAATAGCTGGATTCATCTCTTGGTTCTCTATTCTGTTCCAAACATCTACCTCTCTGTTTTTGTGCCAGTACCATGCTGTTTTGATCACTATGGATTTATAGTAGAGTCTCAGGTCTGGTAGCATGATTCCTCCTGCTTTGTTT
>CAUYON010010365.1:0-23521 GCA_963573935.1 Arctocebus calabarensis | reverse complement strand
ACTGAAGAGGTGCTAATGAATTATCCTAGCCAGCACCAATCTCAAATGGAAAAGTTAAAAAGTCTCTGGCAACTAGATAGCAGGGATCCACTGGAAGCTCTTGTATAATTCACTTCGATGCTCTGTGAGCTCAGGAGGGCACCCCCCCCAGGCAGTAAATTAGTCTGGGAAAGTTGATGCCTCCTTCCCCACCTTGTCCCTTTGTCACACCCAGTCAGTGGTAACAGTTGTGATCAGTTTCCTCCAATGGGCCAATGCTCCAGAGGTTTGTGCCTGCCTGGGTCACAGTAAGGTCTGTGGCTCCACAACCAGTCCGCTACTCCCTGTCACCGTTTGGCAGAGGGAGGTGAGGCCTGACAACCTGGGTATTTAACAGGGGCTAAGGTGATTCACTCAGTTCCAGTCCTGTCCCTCATTGATGTTGCTGCTGAAACAGAGCAAGTTAACAGAATTTATTTCTGTCAAGGCTATTTTCCCTGATCAGACTGGAGCTGCAAATGGGTTTTACTCAGTCTGTGAGTTCCAGCCCTTTGTCTCAGCTTCATCCTCTGAGGGCCAGGTTAAGCAAAGCAGCCCCTCTGCGAGTATTCTCCCACAACAATTCCACAATTGGAAAGGAAAATCAAACCTTCCCATTACCACACACACACCCAGTGTACAACGTTGGAAAGTCCTCAGGTGACTGGCCCAGATCAAGAGTTACCAATCAATTGTCCCAGCCAGTACCAACCTCAAATCAAAGAGTTGAAAAGTCTCTGGCGACTAGACAGCAGAAGTCTTCTGGCAGTTTTAGTATAACTCACTCCAGAGGTCTGTGAGCTCAGGAGGGCCCCCCAAGCCAGTAAATTAGCCTGGGAAGGTTGATGCCTCTTTCCCTGCCTTGCCCCTCTGTCGCACCCAGTCTCTGGTAACCCTGCAGGGCTGTGGTCCAGTTCCCTCCAATGAGCAGATGCTCTAGAGGTTTGCCCCTGCCTAGGTCACACGGGGCTCTGTGGCTCCTCAGCCAGTCCACCAGTTATGTTGGTGTCGGCGGGGGGGAGGTGAGGCCTGACAACCTGTGTACTTGATGGGGGCTAGGGTGATTCACTCAGTTCCAGCCCTGTCCCTGATTGATGTAAAGTAGATGAAAAAGCTGATAGAACAGAACAAGTTCACAGAATATCTGCCCTGTGGAGGAGACACTGGGCTGCTAATAGTCCTGAGCTTTAGCCCTTTGTCTCAGCAGTCATCCCCTGAGGGCCAGATGTGGCCAAAATTTAGCAAAGCTTTGGTCCACTTTGGCCAGCCGCTTTTCGGCCAGCCACTTTTCAGGTCACTCTCTCACTGCTCCCAAGATGGGAGAACAGCACAGACCAGTGGCAACCCATGCCCTGTCCACACCCCTCAAGAAAGTGTTCAAGAATCTGGACTACGTGAGGGACAGACCTCCAAACCTCAGGGTGAGAGTGGAGGGGAGTGCCAGGAGTTCCAACTTGCAGGTAGAGAATATATACAGTTTTATATAGCTTTATGCCGGGCAGGAGAGTGCCGCGGCACAGGGGAAGGAGGTCTGGTTTTTAGAGGGTCTCTCCCGTGGGGTAGAGTGGGAGGACATCTGAACTCTGCTCGCTTGTTTGTATGGAGGAATGGCATATACTGTGAGCTGTTCTCTTGGGGGAGGGGAATCCCGTCTGCTTGGTGATGTGCTCTGTACCTTTTATTTGTATCCTTGGGGTTGCAGGTTGCTCCAGCAGGGTTGATGTGCGTTCCTCAACCTTGTCTCTTGGCTCAGCTCCAAACCGTTGGCTTTCTCGCTAAATTTCTGTCCTTTAACTCTCCTTCTGGACAGGAGCATCTGCAGCAAGCTGGCTACAGACCGCCATCTTGGCTCCTCCCGCAGATCTGCAGTTATTCTAATATTCTTCCCCTTGTAAGTAATGGTTTTCCTGCATCTGGCTGCTTTCAGAATTTTCTCCTTCATATTAACTTTAGTGAAGTTAACTATGATGTGCCTGGGGGATATCTTATTTGGGTTGAGTAATGCTGGGGTTGTGAAACTGTTTGATATCTGAATTTCAGTCTCTAGGTATGTCTGGAAAATTCTGTTTAATAATCTCAAGAAGGAGGGACTCTGTATTGTGAAGCCAGATCATCGCTTTCAGGTATCCCTGTAAGAATATTGGTTTTCTTCAAGTTATCCCAGAGCTCTCTGAGAGAACGATCTGTTTTTGCCTTCCATTTGTCTTCCTCTTTGAGCATTTGGGAGCATTCGAAAGCTCTGTCTTCAGTGTCTGAAATCCTTTCTTCTGCTTGCTCCATTCTGTTACTGAGGGCTTCTACTGTATTTCTCAGATCTTTGAGGGCTGCAACTTCTTGTCTCAATGTGTCAAAATCTTTGATCATTTCTTCCTTGAATTGGTTGATTTCTTGAGATATCTTCTGAATTAATCCTACAATTTCTACCTCCATCTTTACTTCAATTTGTTGATCTTGTTTGCAATCCAAATTCTAAATTCGATTTCAGACATCTCAGCTATCTGTTTGTGGATGGGATCCTCTGGATTGGCAGGTTTGTCATTCTTTGGGGGAGTTGAACTGTTCTGTTTATCCATGTTGCCAGAGTTTTTCCACTGATTCCACCCCATGATTGTTTTTCAGAGTTAAGCTAGATAAGCAGGTCAGGTGAAATTGGACTGGAAACTTCTATGGTTGTGGTTGACCATCCCTTCACTTAAGAGCTGGGACTAGTGACTGCAGCTTTTCCTCTACAATTTTGCAAAGTACCTGCAGTACTACAGTCTATGATTCTAGAGGTCTGCTTGGTGTAGTGTTGCTAGGTGGCTCTGTTTTGTATTCAGCTGATCTCTGTCCAATCCTAGTGAGTTAGTAACCCTGGGTTGTAGTCTCAGGTTCAGCGAAATACAAGCAACTAGGATATCCCTTCCCCCACCAGTAATATCTGGAAGAGGACAATAAAACCTTTCCACACAGAAAAACCTGTAACCCACCTTGGAGGATCCTTGGATAATTTTTCCAGTTCAAGAGTTCCAGACCAATAGTCCCCAACAGCCCCTCACTCTCTAGCTGGAGAGTTCAAGAGGACTCCAGCAAATAGATGGTAGGGGTATTTTGGCAGCTCAAGTGTGATTTGAGTGCCTTTGGTGCTCCGAGGAGTCAGAAATGCCCATCCAGTAGGAGGTTTAGAGCCAGGGGGGTTGATGCCTCTTACTTCACCCTGGTTGTCCTTCACCACCGGACTTTGGTCACCACAGTCTTTGGTAGTCTCCCTGGCAGTCTCTGTTAACCCAGTCTCTGTGGCCCTGTTCTGTCCAATTGCCTGCCAAAGTCAAAGTGAGGTCATTGCCTCCTCCTTGTGGTTACCACAGTCTACCACCATCTAGCAGGCTGAGGTCTGCCTGCCTCAGGTGCTCAATGGCAGCTAAAGAAAGTTCCACTTGAGCTCAGTCCAAACCTGAGGATATCTGGACAGCAAAAAGATGATTTCTCCTTCAGCCACTGCACCTTTGTTGCCACTGTTCTGTAGTACTAGAATCCCTATGGGGCAAGGTCTGGTTACCTCTGGAAGGCCACAGATTTGGGGAGGTGACTCTCCAGAGTTAGACCCTAGCAAGATCACTCTACTATTGTTGAAGTTGGGTGGGAGGTGCCTCCTCTTAGGTTCATGCTCCTCAGCAGCTTCCGAGTCTCCATCCATAGTACAGGAACCCAGGCCTCTGTCTACTGCTGAGACACTCTTTTTTTAGGGGGCCAGGTCAGTTACCTTTCCCTCTATGTCTTCCTGTACAGTTACTGGATTCACAGGCATAGCATAGCTTTACAGCCACTGTCTATGCAATGCCCGGTCTGAGCTAAGAAATGCAGAGAATCTGAATTCTGAATGAGTTGGACTTGTAGACTGCCAGGCGAGCAGGGGGTGGGGGAGGGTAGACTGAAGGATCAAGGTGGCAAGGAAAACTTGTTCAAATTTCCTACCAGACAAGGGAATTCCTAGATTTTCAGCAGGGGCTCTCTTGAGAAGGAGTCCTAACTTCCAGGAATTCCCTCTGGTGGGGTGAGGAAGGAGAGTCTCAGTTTATTGCTCACCAGTAGAGATCACACAGTAAGCAAGCAGCTCTCTTAGTGGAGGGGATGGCCACCCAACCTCTTTGGGGTGAGATCTGTACTGAAAATAGTTTCTTTGGGGTTGAAGTTTGCCTCAACAGGGAAGACGAGCAATTATCTATCTCATCTCTCAGCTCAGCTCCCTTCCTTTGGCTTTGTTGGGTTATTTCTGGCGGTTACCTCTCCCTCTGTACTGGAGCCTCTGTTGGGTGCTGGCTCCAATCAGCCTTCGTACCCCCTTGTTCTTGTTGGATGTGTAAATTGGAGTTAGGAAAATAGCCAATCTGAGGATTTAGCAGAACACCAATCACATTGAGACCAAATGAACTAATAAACAGATAAAAAGGCTACCAGACACACAAGCCCACAAATGCACACACAGTAAGAAACACATAGATATACAGACAAAACAAAACAAACAAATGAAAAACAAAACAAACAAAATCTACAATAAAAATAATGATACTTGTAAAATAATTTTAAAAAACTCTAAAAAGTCTGATGTAAGCACTCTCAGAAACCATAAGAAGAGAATAAGAGGAAGAGAGAAAGAAATAAAAAGTAGTGTTCATAAAAGATTTAAAAAGAAGAAAAAAGAAAAAGAAAATTAAAAATAGCAAAAATAAAAATAAAAAATAAGAAATTAACAATAGCTCCTCCAAGAAAAGGAAAAGAAAGAAAAAGGATAAAAAAGTACAACCTCAAAAATATTATTCTTGTATATATATAGAAATATACATCTATACCTATGAGGTAGATGTCAACTTTAGTACGAATAAATTTATAATGCAATATACTATCTGGACACAAGGTGGCGCCGTGAGTGGTTCCTAGGCTTGTACCTGATTCACAGTTTACAATGTTGCTACAGTAACCACTCTACCTGTCTGGTCTCCATTTTTGGAGTTTCTATAAAAGTTTGTTTCCTAAATATTACCCCACTTCAGGTGTTCTGTTCCAGACTCAGTGCAGGAGTCCATGCTTCACAAATCTTTCCACTCTGCTCCCACATTCTCTGGTGAACTGGCAACTGCAATTGGCTATAGGGGAGGGGCTGGCTGCTGCGGCTGCCTTGACTCTGGGGCTGCCACTGCTGCCGCTCTTGCCACCTGTCCGGCAGCTGCAGTGCATGGGGTTCTTTTTCCCAATTTCCATGGCTCAGAGTCTCTCTATTGAGACTCAGTTCCCTGCACAGTCTGAACAGCCAGACCTCACCAGTATTTCCCACCAGGGATGGTACGGTCCATTTAATTACTCCTGATGATCTGGGAAAAGGTGTTTGCCATTTCGGACAATTCAAAATGTCTGTTTCCCAGGCGGGATCCCCTCCCCTCAATTTTTCTTTGGGCTGCCCAGCCCTCTGTGGCTCCAAGTGGCACCCCTTTCTGGTCTCCAAACTCCACTCAGAAATCCACGCTTCACCACAATTTTCATCAATTAGGTATTGTTAATTGCAAACTGCTGTTCCCCATGAGGGAGGGGCCGGCTGCCGGCCAGCGCTGCGGGGCAGGGGAAAAACTCTAGAGTAAATGTCTGTGGTTTGGAATTACATCTCAAGTACAGCAATCCACCAATTTGCTGTCACGATGATAATTTCCTCTTGTGGGTAAGAAGCTGCTTATGCCTGGCAGCTTGTAGAATTTTTTCTATTACTTTGACTTTGGTCAAGTTAATTACAATGTGTCTAGGAAATTGTTTGAACTGAGTTGTGCTGGGCTTTTAAACTATGTAGTATATCTGAATATCTGAGTCTCTCTCAATATGTTGAAAATTCTACATCTTGAAATCCTACAGCAGAGATTCCATGTCTTTAGGAATCTCTTCTCCTTCACGAATCCCTAAGATTCATAAATTCATGCATTTAGTGTAATCTCTTATCTCTCTCAGTGATAGTTCTGCTTTTAGTCTCTTCTTTTCTGCCTCTTTGAATGCTTGGGTTAGTTAAAAACTCTTGTCTTGATTTCTGAGATTCTTTCTTCTCCATGTTCTACTCTATTGCTTAGACTCTTTACTGTGTATTGAAACTCCTTGAATGCCTCTTTCAGTTTCTTGAACTCTGCTATTTCCTTCCTGACTATGTCCAGATCTTTAGTGACTTTGCCTTTAATTTCACTGATTTCTGGATATAGTTTTTAGACTTCTTTTTGAATATTTCTTTTTCCATCTCACCCTTAATTCCACTCATCTTATTTGCCATCCACATTCTGAATTCTTTTTGTCATATCAACAATTTGCCTATGAATGGTATTTTCAGATATTTCTCCCTTGTAATCTCTTGGATGAGTTGATCAGCTCTGATTTTCATATTTCCAGTGTTCTGCTGATTCCTCCCCATATTTATTTTTAATTTATTATTATAACACTTTTTAACCTGGAACGTTAGGTTGTCCCTAACCTGTTATTGGCAGGTGACACTATAGACCAGGGATGGCTCCCAGTTAGAGAGCAGAATTTTCCATCCCAAGTGCCTACTTTGCCTTCAAACAAATTAACAAAGCTGCAAATTGGTCAGAATCTGAAACACAACAGATTTGAAATGCCCGGGATTTTGCCTGTGGTAGGGAAAGGGGAGTTAGTGACTTGCCAAACAGTCCCAGCTACAGCTTTAGCCCCATGGGAAAACAAATTTGAAAAGCCATAGTTCTCAATAAAGTCTAAGCCCCGGGTTTCACCTCAGGGGGGGACAGGGAGATCTATGGCTTTCCATCTGTTTCCTGAGAATTCCCAGAGCTAGGTGTCCTAAAACCAGATATGTTTCTCTCCAAGTTGTCAGAAGAGTTATTCGGGTTAAACCACCAGGGGTCCCTGATGGGCACAGATGCCAGACAGTAGGGAAAGTTCCCCCCTAGAAAGAGGGAGACTCAGGAGAGACCCAGCCTCGCCAAAGTTACTGTAGTTGAATCACCATTTCCTCTCACAGTGGGGGGCAGGGTACACTCATTTCACCAGGCCACACAATGCAGAAGTTCCTCAGAGATCTTTCCAGACGCATTGCAGGTGCAGGGCCTGTCTCTCTTTCTTCCCATGGCTCACTAAAGATCCTGCCAGTTGACAGTGATAGCAGCAAGTGGCTTCTGTAACCCTTACTCCTCAGTTGCAATGGGGGCTGGGTAGGGTTCAAAGTTCCTTTGCCTTTCTGGTGCCTGGGGTTAGGGCAGCCCATCCAGGCTGTCTGGGTTGGGTTAGTGCTCCAACTTGCCTGCATTCTGGGAAGTAGGCCTCTGCAGGGAGCAGTCTATCAGGCAACCCAAGAAAGATGGGGGAAGGGTGGTGGCTGCTAGGCAGCAAGGTGGCTGGAGCCATAATTCCTCACCATTTTCCTAGGCAGAAAGGGGACTTGAAAGAGGATATTCATAGGAACAGAAAAACTGGGTCTTTCTTCCCTTCTAGTACTCTCCTGTGGGGTGAGAGCTCCTGTGTTTCATTGCTCAGAGAGCCCCCTGGTAGGAGCGGGTTTCCTCTTACGCTTCTATTTGGTTCCATGCTCCTCCAGTCTGGTCTGCTCTATAACTTTCTATATTCTCTTCCTTCCACTTTCTCATCTTATTCCTAGCAGCTTATTCCAGTAGGGTTACTGAGAGCCTTGATTTCTTTTCCTTGTGATATACCACTCAAGAGTTTGTGTTGGTCCAATTTTCATCCTTCTGAAAGGACGGGAGCTTCTGACAAAAGCTGCCTTTAGTCAGCCATCTTGCCCCATCTGCCATATATACTTATTACTTTAAATGACTAAGTAATGAAAATACATAACAAATAATAAAATAAGATTTGTTTTTAAATGATCTAATTTATTTGCTAGATATTTCTGTTGACAATAAGTAGCCATTAGCTTCTAATTCACTAAAAAATACATTGACCAACACAGATATAATTTGTGAGAAATTAACTCTTTTGGCAAGGATGTATATAAATACATGGTATATGACACACATGATACATTTTGCCTTAATTCTTTCAGGTTTAAATTCCAAAGAGCTTCTGGTTCTGTCTGCCTCTCTGGTTTATTCAAAGAATACAGTGAAAATAAACCATATAAAGTGTAAAATGTTGTTGTTAGCAAATCAAAAAATGCCTTCAGACTTTGATCCTGGGAAAGAAGTGCAGGAGTAAAGGAAAGGAAGGGAAGCAGAGCAGGAAAGTGGAGGCCATTGAACTGAAAGTCTTAAACAGCCAGTAATTTAGGAAGTCAAGAGTAGCAAATCAAGTGGAGGGAGATGGCACCCTGTGTCAACAAGAGTAATCAATTGGGGCACCCCCACAGACAGATGCTGGTCCTCAGGGGTTATAATTTCAGAAAATACATTTCAAAAACCTTTGCTTTGTGCCATCTCCTCTTTTTTCAATAAACCGCAGGTTTCAGGTTTATTGAAAACTGATTCTTTCCCCTTTCTAAGAAGAGATACTTCAATCTACTCTTGTAAAGTATCAGTCCCTCTATCACATTATATACCACATAAATACATGGTATATAATGGTATAATGCCTGGCATGGTGCCTCTGTGGATGTGAGTGATGTGCTGAACATCCTCTGGAAGGCAATAGACTTTGCACACTTCTCATTTGCACGTGGGAGCTTTTATTGTCAATGGCCTTAAAAACTGGTTGATTAAAGAGTGCTTGCAAGCATCTCATCTCTTGAAATGTAATCTTCTGTTTTTCTTTATTTATTAGGATATTCTGTAATATTAGCTGCAGACTTCCTGTTTTTCTGATTAGACAATCTAGTAACTATCAAACTTTGGAGCATCACTATTTCCAGCAAGAACTCTGATTTATCCATAGAGACAGTTAAGAACTGCCAATGACATTCTGCCCCATGAATAGAGGCCCTGACAACCCTAGTGGATGACAGTCACTGCTCAGGGGCGACCAGGCGTAGAGTGACTTACTGCCACCACAATGGACAACTCGGTGAGCAAAGAATTTTATCTGTTCTCTGCTGGGGTCCCACTGTGTGGGCAGGGTCCTTTAAATCCTGTGGAGCTGGCAGCAGTTTACCGAAGAAAAATAACGTTAAAAGCAGCAAGAGATAAAAAGACACAAAATAGAGTTTTCAAAGGTGGGAATCATAGGTCACCATCTCTAGCTTGTGGGGTTCACAGTCAATGTCTCTCAGTGTTTGTTCCATGCAGCTTTTATTGAAGGCTATTATCTCATTTAGCACAGAGGGTAATCTGAGGAAGGGAACAAAAACATCAGGAGTTTCTCAGAATAAGCATATTAGTTCTTATTCTATCTATAATCACTAACTTTAAGGGTTTCAGAAACCTTGAGAAATCTGAAACCTGAGCCTTGTGTGGGGGCAGCCCCCTGTCTGTGGTCACACACACACACAGGTTCCTTGGGAGAGGTTAATCCCCACTAGTTCGCTGTGGAGCAGATGCCCTAATGGCCTCAGGCTCCTCTGAAGAATTGATGGAACAGAAGAATTTTCCTCTGATCTCCACCCCAAAGGCATCTTCTTCAGTTGATTAGGCTACAAGCCCCACCCCCCACCTGTATTTCAGGGCTTGAGCTATTCCCTTGATATCTGCCCTGGCCATAGTACAAATCCCCACAATGGGTATTTGTTTTGACTGTTGACTGGGCAGGGGGTGGTGTAGTTAATATTTCTTGCCAGGCCTTGCCCTAGCCTCAAAGACAGCCATTATTTTTTTCAAAGTGTTTATAGACCCAGCAGGGTGTTTGCAAGTTGTATCCCCTTCAGGCCAGGCTTCTAGAAAAAGCAGGAACAGCTCAGATAAGTAATTTAGTTTCTTGTTTAAAAGTAAACTAGTTAACCTGTTTTATTCTGTCTTTCTCAGCTTATTTCCCTATTTTTCCCTTTTTCAGGGGGGTGTTTTCCCTTGCTAAGATGGGGTCTTCGGTTCTGATTCTGCCTACACATTTAGAAAGTCCTTCAGTTCTCCACATTAGAAAGTATACTAGAAACAGTACCCTCCCTGAGAAGACTGTGGGAGAGTTTGCTTTATCCAGGGAGACAGTTAAGGACTTCCAATGACTTTCTACCCTGTGAGTAGAGTAGCCCTGACAACCCCGTGGATGACAGCCACTGCTCAGTGGGGACCAGGCAGGGAATGGCTTCCTGACATCCCCATGGACAACTGTGTGACCAAAGCAGCTTAGCTGTTCTCCACATTTAGAGAGTCTACTAGAAACATTCCCTTCCCTGAGGAGGCTGTGAGAGAGCATTGCAGGATTGGTGAGCCCTGTCCACACGCCTTGAGCATCCATAGATTGAAAATTGGCCTGGAGAACAGGTCACAAAGGCCAGGCTAGCATCCTGCTTCCCCCAGCTGTGTGACATAGAGCAAATGGTTTGACTTCTCTGACTCAGTTTTCACACCCATATCCTTCCATATTAAGTAATTAATAATTTACTTAATTCATGTAAAATGCTGAGGGCAATGTAGTCCTCATTACCTCAGCCCCTGACCAACTTTCAGTGAATTGCTCTTATTGTGGTGTGAGTCACCTCTCCCACCCAAGTATGTTCAAGTGAAGAAAATGCCTAATGCCCTGCCAGAGGCAGACGGTTCCTCTGTAGATATCAGAATCAATTTCTGTAATTTATTAAGGAAGGATTTGGCAACAGGAGTGGTCCTAGCCTAACATGCACAAAGAGAGAAGGGTGTCCTCAGTGTGTGGGGATTCAGATTCTCTGGGAGGGCCATGTATCCTGCTGGTGACACCTACCTAGGGATGGGGCTATAGGGAATGACTGAGGTGGGCATGGGCTTTTCCAGACCAAAGGAGTCCATGGGTCTGTTGGCTTTACTAGATCTCCAAATAGCAATTGATTGCTCACCCTGTCATGAACAAGAGCCACCCTCATTTACATGTATTTACTCATATATGTATTATATAAACCACAGAATGATATATTAAAGGAACTGTTCAGTGTTACAGATAAAAAGCACCTGTTGCTACTGGCTCTGGCTGTGTTCCTCCATGTACAATAGACCATTGGGTCAAGGTTCATTGTTGCCAGAATGTTTACAAAGCCAAGTTTTCTTGTTAATGTCTAATTTCTCAATGGCATGATCAGTTTGCATTGGTTTTACTAGTAAATGTACAGATGAAGTACTTGTGCATACAGCCATCAGTGCCACCACTCCCTTATTACTCCCCAATGCTGCATAGCCAGCTTCTTCAGGATTCAGGGTCTTGGCAGGAATATTCATAAGCTACTTTCTTGCTCTGTGAGACTTATTTGGCTTTCTCTCACTTCCACCTTCCACCATGGGGTAACATACCAAGTAGGGCCCCTTGACCTTGGACTCAGCCTCCAGAACTATAGAAAGGAATATTTTTTTCCTTATAAATTATCCAGTCTCAGGTATTCTGCTCTAGCAGAATAGACTAAGGCAGATCTATTAAACATCTGGGGGTGGAGCAAGCTGGCTGACGGGAAGCAGCTTCTGAAAAAGGCTCCTGTCCAAAAGGGAAGATAACCTCCAGAAACCGCACAATTAAGCTGAATACTGGGAGCCCAGCTGAAAGAGAGAAGTGATTTCCATGGGTCACCTCTGCTGAGACAGGCTGCAACCCCCAAGAAAGCAAGCTTCAGGTACAAAATTCATCTGAAAAGAAGAGTGTCCATCCCCTCCCCCAAGAAAGCTCTGAGTTTCTTGCTTTTCTGTTTCTTTACTTTTTTTCCTCCTCTTTTGCTCCTGTCGGTTTTCTACAGACAAGCAATGAACTATGGAACTCTTGTCTCACCCCACAGAAGAGTGCTGTGGGAAGTGGGGTGTGCTTTCCCTGAGCACCCCAGAGTGACTATGAAAACTCTATTGCTAGGAAGAAAAACTAAAGTCTTTCCCACCATTCTGAACTTACTGTACACCCTTCCCCCCTTACCTGATGAACCAGAAGCCTAACCCCCGCTGAGACTGAGGGAGGAAGTCCCTGAGCAGTGCCCCCACCCACCCCTGCCAGAACAAGCGCCAAACTTGGAAAAGACTCCAGGGAGACAAGCCAGGGAAGCTGCAGAAGAATGCCTGGCCCCGCGCCCCATGCTTGCTGGGCTTCCGCAGGCCCGCCATCTGCTAGAAATTTTGCCGGTAACCACCAGGCCTCCTCAGGTGACTCCCTGGCCAGGAACTCCCCCGGTGACTGTGTGGGACTCCGCCTGGCCCCCGCAGGGCCAACCTTCTTCCAGGGACCCACCAGCAACCACCAGACCTCTCTGCAGGCCCACCACTGGCCAAAAACTTCCCAGACAACCGCACGGCCCTGTGCCCACCACTTGAAGGGCTAGACGCAACAGTGGAAAACAACCATGGGGTGGAATCAACGGAAAAACTCCGGCAATATGAAAAATCAGAGTAGACCAACACCACCAAGTAATGACAAGGAAGACACAGCACAAGATCTCCTGCATAAGCAAATGACTGAGATATCTGAAATTGAATTCAGAATCTGGATTGCAAATAAGATCAACAAAATGGAGGAAAAGATAGAATTAGAATTTCAAGTAGTAATTCAAAAGATGACCCAAAAGATTTCTCAAGAATTCAATGAATTCAAAGACAAAATGCCCAAAGATTTTGACACATTGAGACAAGAAGTTGCAGCCCTTAAAGATTTGATAAATTCAGTAGAATCAACAGAATGGAGCAAGCAGAAGAAAGGATTTCTGACATGGGACACAAAGCTTTTGAAGGCTCTCAAACCTCCGAAGGGGAAGAGAAATGGAAGGCAAAAACAGATCACTCTCTCAGAGAGCTCTTGGATAACTTGAAGAAAACCAATATTCACCTCATAGAGATCCCTGAAAGTGATGAAGCAGCTTCACAAGACACAGAATCTCTTATTCATGAGATTATGAAAGAGAACTTTCCAGACATGCCAAGGGATTCTGAAATTCAGATAACAGATTGTTTCAGAACCCCAGCATGACTCAACCCGAACAAGACATCCCCCAGGCTCATCATAATTAAGTTCACTAAAGTGAATAGGAAGGAGAAAATTTTGAAAGCAACCAGACACAAGAAATCGATAACCTACAAGGGGATGAATATTAGAATAACTGCAGATCTCTCTGATCAAACATTTCAAGCTAGAAGAGAATGGTCATCGACTTTTAATCTCCTAAAACAAAATAACTTTCAACCCAGGATCCTGTATCCTGCCAAACCGAGTTTCATTTATGATGGAGAAATTAAATACTTTAATGACATCCACATGTTGAAGAAATTTGCTATAACCAAATCAGCTCTCCAGGATATTCTCAGACCTATCACCCAACTATAACACAAGAATATCGGGAAAGGGGCAAGGGTAGGGAGGGGAGGGGGGAGGTTTGGGTTGAGGGAGGGTAATTGGTGGGGCCACACCTACGGTGCATCTTAGAAGGGTACAGGCGAACCTTACTAAATGCAGAATACAAATGTCTTCATATAATAACTGAGAAAATGCTAGGAAGGCTATGTTAATCAGTTTGATGAAAATAGTTAAAATGGCATGTGAAACCAGCACGTTGTTCCCCTTGATTGCACTATTGTACACAGCTATGATTTAATAAAAAGAGAATTTAAAAAGGGGAAAAAAAAAACAACAAACATCTGAAACCCTGGTGCACCCCAATTTAAGGTGTGGTACTTTACTTTGTTTGTTTGTTTCTTTTATTTGGATCAGGTAAAGACATAGAAATATTTTTCTTAATTGTATATGGTGAGAGATAAAGATCCAGTTTCATTATTCTTAGCATATGGCTATTCAGTTTTCCCAGGACCATTTAGCGAGTAGTGGGTCTTTTTTCCACTGTATGTTTTTTGTCGGATCAGTTGGTTGTAAGTATGTGGTTTTATCTCTGGGTTCTCTAGTCTATTCCATTGATCTATGTGTCTACTTTAGTGCCAGTATCATATAGATATAATAGCCTTGTATAATTTAAAGTCAGGTAATATGTTCCTTCCAGTTTTGTTGTTCTTTTTCTTTCTTTCTTTTTTTTTTTTTTTTTTTTTGAGACAGGGTCTATTTCTGGGGCTAGAGTGCAGAGGCAGGGTCCTAGTTCACTGCAACCTCAAATTCCTGGGTTTAAGCAATGCTTCCAGCAACAGCCTTCTGAGCAGATAGGACTACAAGTGTGAACCACCATACCTGATTAGTTTTTCTTACTTTTTTTATAGATGTGAGGTCTCACTATTTTGTTCATGCTTGTCTCAAACTCATGGCTTTAAGCAACCCTCCTGCCTTGGCCTCCCCAAATGTTAGAATTACAGATGTGAACCACTGCACCCTGAACAGTTTTGTTCTTTTTGCTTAGGATAGCTTTGGCCTATGTGGGCTCCTTTTAGGTTCAATATTAATTTAAGGATTGTTCTCTCTAATTCTGTGAAAAAAAACATTGATATTTTATTAGGAATTGCATAGATTCCTTTGGGCAGTATGAACAGTAATATATTTGGGATTGGTAACTTCACTGTTTCCCATATGACTTACAAAGCAAATACATAAGACAAGGGTTGCAAAACCACATTGATGGGCATTATCTTAGTCTGCTCCAGCTACTATAACAAATTACTATTGACAAGTGGTTTAAATGACAAACATTTATTTTATTGCAGTTCTGGAGACTCAATGTTCAAGAACAAAGATCTAACTGATTAGGTTTCTGAAGAGGGTACTCTTCACAGCTTGCAAACAGCTGCCTTCTCACTGTCCTCACATGGCATTTCCTCAGTGAGTCTGTGTAGAAAGAATTGGGCATGCTGTCTAGTACCTCTTCTTATACAGACACAAATCTAATGAGATACGGGTCTTATCACCTCATGGAATTTAATAACTTCCTTAAAGGTCCCATATCAAATATAGCCACATTGGGGATTAGGGCCTAAACTTAAGGACGTGGTGTGAACATAAACATTTAACACACAGTGGGCACAAATCTATTGAGGTGGAATTTGGGACAATAACAAGGTAGGGACAAAGTGGAGA
The DNA here is from genome assembly GCA_963573935.1 of Arctocebus calabarensis. Lineage (NCBI taxonomy): Eukaryota > Metazoa > Chordata > Mammalia > Primates > Lorisidae > Arctocebus > Arctocebus calabarensis. Next base: position 8,479 of record CAUYON010010365.1, on the reverse strand, counting down.
TAAATAAGAAAAGGTTTTGTAAATTATTGAAACTGAATTTGTACTAACTTGAAGTAGTTGTTATAAATTAAGCGGTAAATTGTAATCTCTAGGAAACTCATAAGAAAATAAGGGAAAATAGGCATAGTAAAAGATATAGAAAATTAAAATGGTACACAACAAAACATCTAACAAAAAAAGAAAGCATTGAGGAAAATCAAAAGGACTTAAGAAATATAGATCATAAATTTTCCACCCAACCAGGATCATCTGCTTGCTGCCCGAGAGAAAGCCAATGTCCAGGGAAAGAAGGGCTGACAGCAGAGAAAGAGTTTACTCTCCAAAGGGTTAAGCAGGGAGATGGGAGAGATTTCTCAAATCATCCTCCTCAAGAATTGAGGGGATAGGATTTATAAAGATAGTTTGATAGATAAAGGGTTAGGCATTCAGGGTCTACTGATTGGGTGATTTAGAGCAGAACTATTATTCTTTGGTATGGGCCTCTGTTTAGGTGAGTCAGTTCCTGGGATGCAGAACCTTGGGTGGAGGGTTCAAGACTAGTTGAGTCAGTTTATTGGTCTGGGGAAGGGGTCAGTCAATCACTGGAATGAAGACCTGAATGATATGCCAAAAACTTGCCTTAGGTTCAGAACAAGTGATATTATTTTACAGAGAAAAGATAAAGATCTTTACAACAACCACCTGTGTCCTCCAGAGTAGCAATTCTAGAGAAGCAAACAAAGGGGACCATGACTATTGTCAAGCAAAGGAGGAGACAGTGGTTGTGTTTCTTCACAGAGTTATTATCATTCAGGACAGTGGCCTGTCCTTCACAGAGTTTTGAGAGGTCCTTAGTTTAATTCCTGCCTTTAACTCCTTCATCAATCTATGTGAGCATTATCATAAATAGTAGAATTAAGTCCTACATTATCAACAATTATGAGCAAACCTCATTTTATGGCACTTCATTTATTATGGTTTTTATAGATACAACATTTTTTGACAATTGAAAGTTTATGACATCCCAGCCTGAGCAAGTCTATTGGCTCCAGTTTATCAGCAGTGCATGCCCATTTAGTGTCATTGTATCACATTTTGGTAATTATTAGATTCATTCATTCTCATTTTTAAGATGTGAGATCTCTCTCTCTTGTTCAGACTGGAGTGCAGTGGCATGATCACAGCTCACTGCGGTGGCATGATCACAGCTCACTGAAGCCTCAAATTCTAGGGCTCAAATGATCCTCCTTCCTCAGCCTCATGAGTTGCTTGGAAAACAGGCAGAAGCCACTGCACTTGGGGCAAATGGATTCTTTATGTCTTTGTATATTTATATGATGGTCATCTATGATCAGTGCTCTTTGATGTTCTTGTCATAATTGTTTTGGGATGCTACATACGATTCCCCCAGGTGACAGCAAACTTAACTGATAAATATTTAATGATGTGATATTGATGGCTTTTAAAACCTTAGAAATTGAAAATTAGACACTGAGACTGCCTTGGCATAATAGCAGACCAGACAGATGTTTAGTGCAACTCTCTGAAATCTTCAGGTGACAGAGAGAGGGCTGGACATTTCCCCATGTGGAGTGTTGGTGTGGACAGGCAGCTAGGGGTGTACAGTGAAATGGTGGACTGCTGAACTTGACCTGTAATACAGATCCGTGGAATCTGCTAAAGAAATTTCCATGCCACTGTTAAGTGGCACCAATGGCCGGCAGCTAGAAGTAGAAGGTGGCAGCAACCAGCCCCTCTCCCATGGAGGACTGCAGTTCCCAGTTCGTGGGGAAACTAGGTGTTTTGTGGAAAGTTCTGTGAAGTGTGGACTCCTATGCAGAACTTTGCGACCAGAAAGGGGTGCCATTTGGGACAGCAGGGGGCTAGGCAGCCCAATAGAAAATTAAGCAGAAAGGACCCCACCCAGGAATAGACACATTTTGAAATGTTGGAAATGGCACCCTCTGGGGGCACCTTTTCCCAGAATAGAAGGTGTGAATGAATGGACTTGATCATTCCTGGTGGGGAATATTGGTGTAGACTGGCAATTGGGGGGGGGGGGGTGCAGCAACTGGCTGATTGCTGGTCTGAAAAGTGTTATCCCGAGCTGCAGAGACTGACAGAAGAAGCTCAGCATGCTGAGTTGGCAGCAACCAGTCCCTTCCCCATGGAAGATTACAATTCCTTGTTTGTGGGGAACCTAGGAGCTGAGTGGAAAAATTGGTGAAGCGTGGACTTCTGCATTGAATTTGGAGGTCAGATAAGGCTGCTGTCTGGAACAGGACAGCAGAGGTTAGGCAGTCAGTTAGAAAAGAGACATTTTTTGAAATTTCAGAAATGGCCACTGTCACAGGTACCTCCTCCTACAGGCCAGGTATGGTGGTAACCTTGATAACAAAGTAAAAGGAGAATCAGGTATAAGCCTGGGAACTGCCTACAGTGCCACCTGGTGTCCAGAAAGTATATTGGAATATAAATATATTCCTACTAAAGTTGACCCCTATGTCATACATATAGTTGTATATTTTTACATACATACATGTATATATAAGAATAATATTTTGGTGGTTGGTGAGTTTTTTCTTTTTCTTTTTTTTCTTCTCTTGTTTCATCCTTTTCTTGTCAGAGTTATTGTTAATTTTCTTTTATTTTTTTATTCATACTATTTTTTTTCTCTTCTGCTTCCTCTTCTTCCCTTCTTATGGTTGCTGAGAGTTCTTACATCAGATTTTTACAGTTTTTTTTAATGATTATCATTTTTGTTGTAATTGTTTTTTGTCTGTATGTCCAGTTGTTTCTGATTGTCCATGCATCTGTGTGCTTGTGTGTCTGGTAACCTTTTTGTCTGTTTATTTGCTCATATGGTTTCAATGTGTTTTGTGTTTTGCTAAATCCTCGGGTTGTCTACTTTCCCTAACTCAAATTTTCACATTTGACAAGAACAAGAGGGAAGGGGAGGGATAATGGCTGATTGAGCCAGCTTTCAACAGAAGCTCTAGTCCAGAGGAAGAGATAACAGCCAGAAAGAACCCAACAAAGCCAAAGGAGGGGAGCCAAACTGAGAGAAGAGATAGATAATTGTATGTCTTCCCTGCTGAAGCAAGCTTCAACTCCAAGGAAACAAATTTCAGGTACATATCTCTTCCCAAAGAGTACATGTGTCCATCCCCTCCCCTAAGAGAGTTGCTCTCTTGCTGTTGGATTTCTACTAGTGAGCAATGAACTGAAGCTCTCCTACCTCAACCCACCAGATGGAATTTCTGGAAGCTGAGACTCCTTCTCCAGAGAGCCCTGCCTGTGAGTCCAGGAATTCCCTTGTCTGGCAGTAATTTTGAACAAATATTTTCCTTGCCACCTTGTACTTCCAGTCTACCCTTCCCCCCTGGCCTGGAAGTCTAGAAGTCCAACCCCTGCAGAGACCAGAATGTCTGCACTTCTTGGCTAGTATTGGGCATTGCATAGACAGAGGCAGTGCAGCTGTGCTGTATCAACGAACCCAGTAATAGTATGGAAAGACATAGAGGCAAAGGTGACTGACCTGGCCCTAAGAAAGTGTATCTCAGCATCAGGCAGAAGCTTGGGTCTCTGCACTATGGGTGGAGACTCAGGAACTGCTGAGGTGCATGAACCCAAGGGGAGACACCTCCCACCCAACATCAGTGTTAATAGAGTGATCCTGCTGGGGTCTAATTTTGGAGAGTCATCTCCCCAACTCTGTGGTCTGCCAGAGGGAAAAAGGCCTAGCCCTATAGAGATACCAGAGCTGCAGAACAGTGGCAACAAAGGTTTGGTGGCTGAGTGAGAAATTATTTTGCTGTCAGGATAGCCTCAGGTTTAGATTGAGCTCAAGTGTATCTTTCTCCAGCTGCCATTGAGTACCTGAGGAAGGCAGGCTTCAGCTTTCCCTGCTGGATGGTGGCATAGGGTAGTAACCATAAGGAGGAGGCAGTGACCTTACTTTGACTCTGGCAGGAACATTTGCTTACTGGACAGAACTGGGCCACAGAGACTGGGTTAACAGAGACTACCAGTGGAGCTACCAGAGACTGGGAATACTAGAGTCTGGTGGTGAAGACTGAGCAAGGTGGGGAAAGAGGCATCAATGCCCTTGCTCCAAACCTTCTACTGAACTGGCCTTTCTGACTCCTTAGAGCACCAGAGGTGCTCAAACCACACTTGAGCTACCAGTAGACTCCTAATATCTAGTTTCTGGAGACCTTTTGAACACTCCAGCTAGAGAGTGGGTGCTGTTTGGGACAATTGGTTTGGAACACTTGAACTGGAAAAATCACCCAAGGACCCTCCAAAGTGGTGCCCTGGTTTTGTTGTAGTGGGAATGTTTGATTTTCCTCTTCTAGGTATTACTTGTGGGGGATGGGAAATCCTAATTTCATGTATTTCTCCAAAGCTGAGAAAGGCAACCCAGAGTCACTGCTTCAGTAGGATTGGACAGAGATCAGCTGAATACAAGACAGAGCCACCTATCCCCACTATACCAAGCAGCACTCTAGAGTCACAGACTGTAATACTCTACAGGTCCTTTGCAAAATTATAGAGGAAAAGCTGCATTTACCAGTCCTGGTTCCTTGATGAAGGGCTGGTCAACCACAACCCCAGAAGTCTCCAATCCAATTTCGCCTTACTTGCTCATCTTGCTAAACAGTGAAAAACAATCATGGGGTGGAATCAGTGGAAAATGCTGGCAACATGAATAATCAGAACAGTTCAATACCCCCAAGGAATGACAAACCAGCCAAACCAGAGGATCCCATTCACAAACAGATGACTTAGATGTCAGAAATCAAATATAGAATTTGGATAGCAAATAAGATCAACAGAGTGGAAGTAAAGTTGGAGTTAGAAATGCTGGAATAATTCAAAAGATGTCTCAAGAATTCAATAAATTCAAAGACAAAATCACCAAAGATTTAGACACATTGAGAAAAGAAGTTGCAGCCTTCCAAGATATGAGAAATACTGTAGAATCTCTGAGTAACAGAATGGAGCAGGCAGAAGAAAGGATTTCTGACATCGAAGACAAAACTTTTGAATTCTCCTAAAACCTCAAACAGGAAGAGATGTGGAGAACAAAAACGGATCATTCTCTCAATGAACTCTAGGACAATTTGAAGAAAACCAATATTCACCTTATAGGGATCCCTGAAGGTGACAAAGTAGCTTTGCAAGACACAGAAGCTCTTCTTCATGAGGTTATGAAAGATAACTTTCCAGACATGCCAAGAGATTCTGAAATTCAGATAGCAGATAGTTTCAGAACCCCAGCATGATTCAACCTGAATTAGACATCCCCCAGGCACATCATAATCAATTTTACAAAAGTTAATATGAAGAAGAAAATTTGGAAAGCATCCAGATGTAAAAACCCATAACCTACAAGGGGATGAATATTAGAATGACTGCAGATCTCTCTGCTGAAAACTTTCAAGCTAGAAGAAGGTGGTCATTGACTTTTAATCTCCTAAAACAAAATAACTTTCAACCCAAAATCCTAAATCTAGCTAAACTGACTTTTATTTATGATGGAGAAATTAAATACTTTAATGACATTTACATGTTGAAGAAAATTGCCATAACAAAACCAGCTCTCCAGGATATTCTCAGAACTATCCTCCATAATGACCTCTGTAATCCTCCACCACAAAAGTAAACTCACTCCAAAACTTTTCATCAAATTCCAACTTCCAGAGTGGTGAAAGGATTAAAAATTTCTATGGGTCTTTCAAAAAACTCGATACCCAAAATTCTACCAGGCCTATCAATATTCTCACTTAATGTGAATGGCTTAAATTGTCATCTGAAGAGGCACAGGCTGGCTGACTGGATACAAAAACTCAGGCCAGATATCTGCTGCATATAAGAATCTCATCTTACTGTAAAAGATAAATATAGATTAAGGGTGAAGGGATGGTCACCTATATTCCAGGCAAATGGAAAGCAGAAAAAAACAGGTGTTGCAATTTTATTTGCAGATACAATAGGCTTTAAACCAACAAAATTAAGGAAAGATAAGGATGGTCACTTCATATTTGTTAAGGGCAATACTCAATATGATGAGATTTCAATTTTTAATATTTATGCACCCAACCAAAATGCACCTCAATTTATAAGAGAAATTCTAACAGACATGAGCAACTTGATTTCCACCAGCTCCATAGCAGTTGGATATTTTAAAACATCTTTAGCAATGTTGGATAGATCCTCCAATAAGAAGTTAAGCAAAGAAATTTCAGATTTAAACTTAACCATTCAACAACTGGATTTACTTCTACAGAATATTTCATCCTAACAAAATTGAATACACATTCTTCTCATCAGCCCCTGGAACATGCTCCAAAATTGATCACAATTGAGGTCACAAATCTAACCTCAGCAAATTTAAAAGAATAGAAATTATTCCTTGCATCTTTTCAGACCATCATGGAGTAAAATTGAAACTCAGTAACAACAAGAATCTGCATACTCATACAAAAACATGGAAGCTAAATAACCTTATGCTGAATGCTAGCTGGGTCATAGATGAGATTAAGAAGGAAATTACCAAATTTTTGGAACAAAATGACAATCAAGACATGAATTATCAGAACCTCTGGGATACTGCAGAGGCAGTCCTAAGAGGGAAATTTATAGCACTGCAAGCCTTCCTCAAGAAAACGGAAAGAGAGGAAGTTAACAACTTAATGGGACATCTTAAGCAACTAGAGAAGGAGGAACATTCCAATCCCGAAACCAGCAGAAGAAAAAAAAATAACCAAAATTAGAGCAGAATTAAATGAATTTGAAAACAAAAGGATTATACATCAGATCAATAAATCAAAAAGTTGGTTTTTTGAAAAGGTCAATAAAATAGATAAACCTCTGTCTAATCTAATCAGGGAAAAAAAGAATAAAATCTCTAATTTCATCAATCAGAAATGGTAAAGACAAAATAACAGTAGACTCCTCAGAAATTCAAAAAATCCTTCACAAATATTACAAGAAAGTCTATTCTCGGAAATGTGAAAATCTAAATGAATCAACCAACACTTGGAAGCATGCCACCTTCCAAGACTTAACCAGAATGAAGTGGAAGTGTTGAACAGGCCTACATCAATTTCTGAAATAGCATCAACTATACAAAATCTCCCTAAAAAAAGAGCCCAGGACCATTGGCTTCACATCAGAATTCTACCAAACCTTTAAATAGGAACTAGTTCCTATTACTCAACCTTTTCCAAAATATAGAAAAAGAAGGAATACTACCCAACACATTCTATGAAGCAAACACCACCTTGATCCCCAAACCAGAAAAAGACCCAACAAGAAAACAAAATCATAGACCAATATTACTAATGAATACTGATGCAAAAATATTCAACAAGAGCCTGGTAAAAGGAATCTAGCAACTCATCAAACAAATTATATACCATGACCAAGTGGGTTTTATCCCAGGGTCTCAAGGCTGGTTCAATATAGGTAAACCTATAAATATAATTCAGCACATAAACAAATTAAAAAACAAAGACCACATGATTCTCTCAATTGATGCAGAAAAAGCTTTTGATAATATCCAGCATCCTTTCATGATCAGAACACTTAGGAAAATGGGTGTAGAAGGGACATTTCTTAAACTGATAGAGGCCATCTACAGCAAACCTACAGCCAATATCATATTGAATGGAGTTAAATTGAAATCATTTCCACTTAGACTAGGAACCAGGCAGGTTTGCCCATTGTCTCCACTGCTCTTTAACATTGTAATGGAAGTTTTAGCCATTGCAATTAGGGAAGAAAAGGCAATCAAGGGTATCCATATAAGGTCAGAAGAGATCAAACTTTCACTCATCACAGATAATATGACTGTATATCTGAAAAACACCAAAGATTCTACCACAAAACTCTTAGAAGTGATCAAGGAATACAGCAGTGTCTCAGGGTACAAAGTCAACATTCATAATTCTGTAGCCTTTATATATACCAACAATAGTCAAGCTGAAAAAACAATCAAGGACTCTATTCCATTTACATTAGTGCCAAATAAGATGAAATATATGGGAGTTTACCTGACAAAAGACGTGCAAGTTCTCTATAAAGAGAACAATGAAACTCTAAGAAAAGAAATAGCTAAAGATGTTAACAAATGGAAAAACATACCATGCTAATGGTTGGGAATAATCAACATTGTTAAAATGTCCATCACATTATAACAAAGATATTTGTATCAGAATGTTTATTTCAGCCCCATTCATAATGGCTAAGTCATAGAAAAAGCCTAAGTGCCCATCAACCCACTAATGAATTAATAAATTGTGGTATTTGTACACCCTGGAATATTATGCAGCCTTAAAGAAAGATGGAGATTTTACCTCTTTCATGTTTACATGGATGGAGCTGGAACATATTCTTCTTAGCAAAGTATCTCAAGAATGGAAGAAAAAATATCCAATGTACTCAGCCCTACAATTATAGCACAAGAAAATGAGGAAAGAGGTAAGGGAGGGGA
>CAUYON010010361.1:0-47405 GCA_963573935.1 Arctocebus calabarensis | reverse complement strand
GGGCACGATTCATATACATTCAGAAATATTTTGATCATACTGTTACAGATATCCTTCATGGCATTTCCTTGATCACTATATAAAGACATTAATACTCTACCTTTAATAAGTTTCGCCAGTACCCTGCTAAGATGCACCGTTTACAGCAGTCTAAGCCCTGTGATGTGCCCCTGGCCACCTGGGCTGGGTGGGGGACAGGTATCTCTTCTGTGAGTAAGTGCAGAGGTTAGGAACTGGCTTCCAGTAGAACTGCCCCGTGGGTCTCAGGCTGCCCAGGTCTCTCTGTATCAGCAGCGGGGTGGCCCAAGCAGAGCGTGAGTAAGGAAGCCACTGTACTGGGGCTTCACACACAGTCTCCGAGCTTCATACCAAACCACAGAGCAGAAAACCCAGGCCAGCAGCCAGAGTCTTCTCGCCAATCACATTATCACTCTGGTGCTCACATTTAGGGTTGAACAAAGTTCAAAGTTGTATTTTAACAAAACCACAGGGATGGGTTGCAGAACCATAGCTGAGGAGCTCTTTCTTGGGCAAAATGATTGGTTTGCATTTTTATCCAAATCCCCTCTTTACCATTATGACTCCTATAATGTATCTGGCAGGATTCTGCATCCTCGTTTTCCTTATTCCTCTCCATATCCCTTTATGGGAATTATTATCATTTTAATTGTTTATTATTGATCATGAATGGCCATTGTACAAAACCGAGATACAATCACAAATAAAAATAAATCGCTCATATTTACACTACCCAGGTATGACCTTGAAGTGTTATTTCTTCCAAGTTGTAAATGTTTGTGTAGAATCAGACAAATTTTGTGTGTACTATTGTACTTTTCTCCTTTTATTTATTTATTTATTTATTGAGACAGAGTCTCACTTTGCTGCCCTGGGTAGAATGCCTTGGTGTCATAGCTCATAGCAACCTTAGTCTCTTGAACTCGAACAATCCTCTTACTTCAATCTTCTTAGTAGCTGGGACTATGGGTGCCTGGTGCAATGCCCAGTTATATATTTTTTTAGAAATGGGGCCTCACACTTGCTTAGGCTGGGCTGGAACTCCTGAGCTCAGGCAATCCACCTGCCGCAGCCTCCCAGAGTGCTAGGATCATAGGCACTCCGTGCCCAGCCTATTGTACTTTTATTTTAAAATAATATTATACCATGAGAATCTTTCCAAATATTGTTACCTATTTGTCAAGACAAAAAACACTTAAAAATATTTATAATGTTCTGGTGTGTGGCTATGGCATAATAATTCCTCCATTGTGTTGACATTTAAATTTGTACAAGGGACAATTAAATTGCTGTAGCAGATATACCAAAAATATATATTTATTATGATAGGAACACACTATTTAGATGTATCCATCTCAAGGAAGACCAAAGAGGATGTGGAATAAGTACGCTTGATTTTTTTGTTAATGTTATTTTGAAACAATGTCAAACTTTGAAAATGAATTGCAAGAACATCTTTTATTCATAAACCATTTGAAACTAAGTTGCTTACGTGGTACTCTATCACTCTAAATGCTTTGTGTATACTTCCTACTAGCAAGGATATTCTGCTACTTAATTAAAAATGCCATCATACAATTTAGGGAATTAACATCGATACGTTATTACTATCCAATCCTTACCCTCCCCAAGCCAATTTCACCAATTGTCCCAACAATGTCCTTTATGTAAAAAGACCTCATCCAGAAGCATGTTACATAGAGTTGTCATGTTCCTTTAGTCTCCATAAATCTAGAACATTCCCTCAGTATTTCCTTGATTTTTACACCTGGCACTTTTAAAGATTGCACATACTGGGGGTTCCCCAAAAATGTATATACAATTCAAGTGATATAGTTGGAGGTAAAACCAATCATTCTTAGAAAATGTATGAATGGGAGGTAAAATGGATGTGGATAGCATTTCTAGGTACATATGACTAGTAATGGTACCCTCAATTCAACTTTGAAGAGTAATAATACATAGATGACATCACTTAAAGCAGTGGTTTTCAACTTGTGGGTTGCAACCTCTTTGGGGGTTGAACGACCCTTTCACAGAGGTCACCTAAGACCATCCTGCATATCAGATATTTATATTATGATTCATAACAGCAGCAAAATTACAGTTATGAAGTAGCAATGAAAACAATTTTATGGTTGGGGGGTCACTACAACATGAGGAACTGTATTAAAGGGTCGTGGCACTAGGAAGGTTGAGAACCACTGTCTTAAACTGTGGTGTGGGGCGTGTGTGTGTGTGGGGGGGCACCCTCTGAATATATAGAGAATGTAACAATTTGAGGGGAAGGATTTTAAAGGTATGTTATCCCACTTTGCCTCAGAATTTCACCCTAGTCATTTTTGACTTGCATCAATATAGACTCACAGAGGCTTTTTTATTTAAAGCGTTCTAATTTATTACTATAATTTATTTTGCTGTTCAAATCCCAGATTGGTCAGTGGAAATCCCTGTGCCCCTTTGACGTGTCCACCAGGATTCTTTAAGCGTTCTCTCACTTACTTCTTTGGCACAATAAAATGTTCTAGGTCCATCTCCAACTTTCCTTCCTGAGCCTTGGAAATCAGCCGTTATTCTGAAGACTTGTACCTTTTCTTAGTGGAGATTGATTGGTGTTTAGAAACTAGGACTAGGTGCTAATTGTCTTCACTACTTTTAGGGTACCCCTGCTCCAAGATCCTCTCCATAAATGGCTAGGGGAGGGGGATTGCATGTACAAACATATTCATGTATTTATTTCTATAACTACCTTTTTATATTGTATAGATGACAAATTTATGTATATCTGTAATTTGGCATCATTTTAAAATTTACAGCCTTCCATTACTTTATTTCTTTATTTTTGAGACAAGGTCTCACTCTGTCACCAAGGCTGGAGCACAATGGCTTCTTCATATCTCACTACAACCTTGAACTTCAACCTCAAGCCATCCTTTTGCCTCAGCCTTCTGAGTAGTGTAGAACACTAGGCATGCACCACCATACCTGGCTACTTTTTAAAAAAAAAATTTGTAGAAATAGGGTCTCGCTGTGTTGCTCAAGCTGGTCTCAAACTCCTGACCTCAAGCAATCCTTCCACCTCAGCCTCCCAGAGTGCTGGGATTACAGACGTGAGCCAGCTCAATTTCTTATATTTTAATGTCTATTAGAGTAATTTCCCAACACAAGAAATCTTGCCTGTCCACAGACTGATACTTTGCTGCTTCCAGAACTCTTGGAAACTCTGTCAATTGACTAAAGAAACTATTTGCAGTCTGAGAATCTTGTCTCATTTCCTGCATTTTGTTACACAAGTAGCTGTTTCCTTTGCTTGCCCTAGCTCTCTGAGAGGGGAAAATGGTGCCATGTATAACACACTGACAATATAGGTGCACACTGCTGGCTCCTTAGTAACTGGAAGGTTCGTCAGAGCATCTGCAAAGATGAACATAACTCACGGGGAAGGTAGGTTTCACTCCGGTCATAGAAAGAAAAAAACTAAGCTCACTTGGTTGTAATATTATTCAACAACTTTCTCGTCCTCTTCTTTTGTTTCCTAATTATTACCTGCCATTGGCGCAGAACAATTTATACTTCAAAGTAAAGCTGGGGAACCATCACAGATACCACCAAAGTGAAAAACCTGAATTAACTTAAGAATTAAGGTATAGGCCAGGTGCAGTGGCTCATACCTACAATCTCAGCACTCTGGGCGGCTGAGGTATGTGGATCACCTGAGTTCAGGAGTTCAAGACCAGCCCGAGCAAGAGTGAGACACCACCTCTACTAAAAATAGAAAAACTAGCTGGGTATTGTGGCAGGAGTCTGTAGTCCTAGGTACTCAGGAGGCTGAGGCAAGAGGATGGCTCAACCCCGAGAGTTTGAGGTTGCTGTGAGCTATGATGATGGCGTGGCACTCTACCCAAGGTGACAGAGTAAGAAAAAAAAAAAAAGGAATTAAGCCATAAAAACATGAAAACAAAGCATTGGAAAATAGGCCTTTGTTTTTGTGTTATAAAATCTAGGAAATTTATGTCATTGTATCCTTAATCTGGTTATTACATGCTTCATTTATTCTTCCTGGAGATTAAGATAATTGTGCTTATTTGGGGGGGTGGGGTTTTAGTTGGCTGTGTCCTAGGCAGCAGCAAAGGCAATCTTGCACCTTTGTTATTGGTTATGCCACAGCCAGGGCTGCACATGTGCCCTTAATTTCCCACTCCACTGATTTTACAAATGGCAACTGTATAGCTGGGAATCAACACAGTAGTAGACTAGGAAAAAAAAAAAAAGTCCCTAATCAATTGCTTAAATGGCCAGCAGGCACATGTCCAGAAAACATTGTTATCTGAAATAGCAGAGTGACAATGGAAACGTTGATGCTGGAAAATGAAGGCTCCAGAGGCCAAGTAGGATACCAGGTCATTGGTGTGAAGAGTTTCATACTGTCTACAAGGGGGAACTTTTATTATTCACTTCTGCAATGGTGCCTTTCACAAAAAATACTAAGTGGCTTTTAGATACTATTACATTAAGCATGACCAGACAGAAAGGGCCTTAAAGAGAGACAGGGACATCAATAATCCAGCTAGAAAGAGATCTTTGTAGAGGTCTACATATTCATATTACATGACTGAGTCTGTTGTCTCTTTGTCTAAAAAATAATCACACATACAGCACTTTAGGCATATAAAATGTTTTCATATAGTAAGTATTTTCTCCCCACGGGTATATAAAATGCTTTCATATGTTAAGGTTTTTCCCTTCCATGGGCAAACATCGTACACTGTACAGAGAGCACACGGGCATTATCTAATTAAATCCTTACAAAGGCTACATAGGGCAACTTTCAGGTTAGCCCATTACACAGGTGAGGTTAAAGAGGCCAGGGCATTTCCCCACGTTCATCTTCACTTTTAATAAGTGCAAAGCCAAGACATGGGTCTTCTCTCTGCATTCTCTCTGGCACAACTTTTGGTAGATTGCAGAGGATACTTTGGGAGTATTTCTTGATAAGTTGATCTTTCCAGTATTAGATATCCTCTGCTGTCTCCTTCAGTATTTTTCCTCCCCATTTTCATCTCTTACAGAAGCGGGAACCCATAGATGGGGTGCCTGTTATCTTGGTCAGTCGAAAGGATGAGAAGATGAGACACATTCAGACCATCAGGCTCTAACAAAATGCCCAAAACACTCTAGACTCCGGGAGATGCTGGCTAATATCAATTCCTTGGTAGTTTCATTTGGGGTATAAAGTCATGCATTTTACTTTGCGAGATCAAGCAAGGAACTAGATTCTCCCATCTTGCACCAGGATTATTCCTTCTTCCTAGATCCATACAGGCCAAATTTGAATCTTGGCTACAGTCTTCATAGGAATGGGATTTAGGCTCTCTTGGGCCTCAGTTTTCCTGGCGTTACCTTGGCGATAGTAATAATAGTGATTTTCTGGCCCGGTGAGGTGGCTCGCAGCTGCAATCCTACTATTTGGGGAGGCGGAGATGAGAGGATTACTTGAGGCCAGAAGTTTGCCAGGAGTTTGAAACAGCCTGAGCAAGGGTGAGACCCCATCTCTACAAAAATAGAAAAATTTCCTAAGATTGCATAGACAGTAAGCTGCCAAGCTGGGCATGGTGGCATGACCCTGTAATCCCAGCTATGTGGGAGGCTGAGGCAGGAGGATTGCTTGAGCCCAGGAATTTGAGGCTGCAGTGAACTCGGATGATACCACCACACGTTAGCCAGGGTGACAGAGTGAGATGCCATCTTAAAAAAGAAATAGTGATTTCCAAATGGTGTTGTTAGGAAGACTAAATTAGTTAGTGCCCAGGCACAGAATAGACTCAAGGTAAAGTTAGTTACTATTATTATTATATTAAAAGAATTGTGTTTTTTCAGTGATCCCTAGTTTCAGACACAGATGCTGCTACCCACTTTGTTTGTTTATTCCCCATGACCTCTCCTTCCCCTTGACCACCATATGAGAGGCCTTCGACATGGATGCAGATTAGAGGGCGTGCCTGGAACAGCCCTGAGCCCTTTCCTTATGGTGTGCAGATTGGCTGTGTACAAGGTGGTTCTCCCCGGCTCGTGACAGCCTTTCTGTCCTTTGCTTCTAGAGCCTGACCTGTATCTTCAGTTGTTTAGTGGAGGTTCTCAGAGGTTTCAAACAATTCTTGGAGGTTCCAAACTCACCCTAAAGTCACCATGTCATAAACCCATCTCAGCACATTCTCTTCCTCCCCCCAAACTGTCCTTCTGGGTTCTCCTTATCCCCCGTTCACTCTCACCTTCGAAACCATTTTTGGTTCCCTCCTTTTGCTTCAGTATGACAGTTACCAAACAAAGTGTTAGTTCTGTTGATGGTAGCTCCCACCTGGTATTTCTATTTTCAAACTTTGAAAAGTTTATACTCATTTGCAGTCTTTTAAAATAATCACTATTGGGTTTGGGCACGGTGGCTCACACCTGTAATTCTACCACTCTGGGAGGCTAATGCAGGTGGATTGCTTGATCTCAGGAGTTCAAGATCAGCCTGAGCAAGAGTGAGACTCCATCTCTACTAAAAACAGAAAAAACAAGTCAGGCATGGTGGCAGATGCCTGTAGTCCCAGCTACTCAGGAGGCTGAGGCAAGAGGATTGCTTGAGTCTAACACTTTGCTGTGAGCAATGATGCCACGGGACTCTACCTGGGGCAACAGAATGAGCCTCTGTCTCCAAAAAATAAAATAAAATAAAATAAAATAATCACTATTGGTTAAGTGTCTCTTCCCTGCTAAGGGTAAGCCCCATGAAGTCTGAGTCACGTCTGATCTCTCATGATAGTCTGCACAGCACATTCCATTACAATCCCCGACAATGATGGACCCCAGACAAATAGTGGTTGACTATTGATCTGTCCTGAATCTTTTCCCCCCTCATCTCGCCATTCTCAGTGATTACCTTCCCTGGTGAAACCATCACTATCTCTCACCTGGATGTTGGAAGACCCTTCTGTAAGAACATTTGAATCATCAAACACACTTGATTTGAATCCCAGTTCTGCCATTTATGTACTGTCTAGGCAATCTTAGGAAATTTTTCGAGTCTTGGTCTTTTCTATTTAAAATAGAAATGAATTTCAATAGAGATGATGAATATACCGACAGGATTGTATAATCAAACCCAAAAGGGGTCTGGCCTACGTCTGGTTACCCACTGCCCAGAGAGTCAATTATTAAACAACAAAGATTGCCAAGGAAGAAAGAAAATTTTAGTATGAAAGATGTCGGTCAGAAGAACTGGGGAAACAGTTCCAAATTCATCTCCCCCATGAAGACTATAGACTTTTAAAAGAGGGGCTGTGTGCACTGGAGCAAGTTGTGAAGGCTAATGAGACCTGACATCAGGAACTCTGCCCAGGGACCTTCAAAATCTCCGCTCCTTTGTTTTGTAGAAATTGCACCATTTTAGGGGAATGACTGAAATGGTCAAGTACTTGAGAGTTACAGGATTCTGGTCAAGGCCTACTTGTCTGGGAATCTAGGATAGGAGAGGGAGAGAGTTACAGAAAACACACACAAAAGGATCATTGAAATGTGCTCACAGAGCCTGTTACCATTAGAGGATCACATGAATCAATACATTTAAAGTGCTTTGAAAATGCCTGGCACATAATGAGTTCTGAGTGCATGTTGGAGGGAAACGCAAAATGAGGGAGCATGAAACATAAATTTCTTTGTGGTTCGGAATATGTATAATATCTGCTCTGGAACTCTATTTCCTTTAAATTTTCTTTAAATCTAAGTGTCTGAATTTTCTTCCCCCAGGCCCTTCCTCTCTCTGTGTGAAACTAACATCTAATCTGATAAATTAATACATGCTAATGGCACATCCCTTAGGGGCTTAACATGTTCCCTCTCCAGTAATCCTTACCATTTTGACAGATCTTCAAAAAGACCCCTAACAATGGTTCTAACCATGAGAGCTTTGAGCGCATGGCAAGCTCCATATCTTTGTCTCTGGACTCCCTCTGTTCTGCAGTCTGTTCTAAATTCCTGGTGTGCTCTTGGCTGAGGAATTACCAGACACACTGATAGCGAGGCAAGCAGGAGGCAAAGTTTATGGAGCACGGACTCACACATTTGCCACGGACAGCAAACATCCCCCTTTTATAACAAGAGGGCCCCAGTTATGGTTTGGGGTGCTGTTTTATATTGCCTTAGGTGGGGCCCATCTTGTGGTTCAAACATCACCATTGAACCACTTTGACGGACAGTTGGGATTCATATAACCTGTGTCTTACTGTACAAGCAGATCTCCCATGAGCCTCTCTGAAAGCCCATTTGGGGGATAAGCTGCAATGCAGATGTAAGCTAATGACATGATGATTAGCCTTAGTTTGCCCTCAGTCACCTTCCAGACCCTACTCTGCCTGCACTACATTCTTTGGCAGTTGGCCTGGTAAGTTCCAATTGGCAGCTTGACAGTACATTCCTTCTTCCCCCAGGTGTGGCAATTGCTCAGGGCACCAGCCTTTGTTTCTGGGAGAGCTGGAGGTCCCTGTTTGCCTAACACCTCCATTGAGCTCAGCTTCATACATGTCTCAGAGATACAGGAGACTGAACAGACTGGCAGATTCTTTCTTGACTCACTGAGACTCTGCATGGGCCCTTTGTGGCCATTTCAACTCCAACCTTGGGTTTCTGTCATGTCCCTGTACTACTAGTACTATTGTCTTTCTAGAAATAAGCCTTGCATTGCTCTGCTTCAAAAGACTAGCATGCTCACCCTGAATCCTAGGGTCTCTGCTAGTTCCCTGCTGTGCTCTGACAGATTCTCCTCTGCACCAGTTTCCTCTGCTTTCCTGATATGGAATGACATCCACTTTGGAATACCTGTGTGTGTCTGTTACTTGCTTGTTCAATGACCTGCTTTCCCATCTTGGCAAGTCAGGACTTAGCTGTTAGGAAATGTTTTGTTTCCAGCTCCCGGTATCTTCTCTCTGCTTCCTGGAGCGGCCATCATGTCAGCTGCACACAGGGTGCTTCATGTCTGTTTCCGTAGCCTCTGCCCATGAGCTCCTTCTGCATGACTAACTTCCCTTCTAGAACTTGCTTCTGTCATGCTTGGTCAACCCAAGAAATCATGTCTAGAAAAGAACACCTGCCTGAGTGCCTTCACTCTGTGAAGTTAACTGATCTTTCTTAGCTGTGATCCCAAGGTAAGAGGGATGGAGAAGAAATGAAGTACAGGTGAACCTTTTTGCTATGGAGCAAATCATTCTATGCAGAGAATTATTTGTCTTCTATGACAAGTAATATCTTTACTTCTTCATGCCAGGCATAACTACAGTGATGATGAAAAGCACTTTGAATAGTAAACAGAAAAAAAAAAAAACACTAACAAAAACAAAAATGCAATCACAAAAAAACCCTTGCATTGAATTATACTTTGCCACAAATTCTCACAATTGTATTAAATTCTACCCATTATTATTAAAATATCATTAATGTAATTATAGAAGTTATTGAAGTTTTCTGGCATGAAATCGTTTGACTTATGACAGGAGCTGTGAATCTTGGTTCTATTGTTGGGTTTCAAGGCAGCTGCCTGGGTTCTTGGTTCCTGAAGCATTCTTGGTCAAAAAATGACCCAACACCCCAAAGTAAGGTAAAAATGAAACAAAGTTTATTGAGGAAAAGAAAGATAGGCTTACAGAAAAAGAGCAAGATAGAGCCTTACGGAGTAAGAAACATTCACTGTAGACAGTGAACTGGCCTCCACTGCCAGGGCAGGTAGACAAAGAGTCACAGAGGCCTTTAACATGGTGGGGGGTTCCTTTTCATACCACCTCGTTCAGAGATCACCTTGAAACAGAGTCTTATGGCACATGTAGACCTCCCATGAGCCTTTC
Source organism: Arctocebus calabarensis (assembly GCA_963573935.1). Classification (NCBI taxonomy): domain Eukaryota; kingdom Metazoa; phylum Chordata; class Mammalia; order Primates; family Lorisidae; genus Arctocebus; species Arctocebus calabarensis. The sequence goes on along the minus strand of CAUYON010010361.1, from coordinate 37,512 downwards.
TGAGAACTCATGTGGGGGACACATGACATGATTATTAGTCTCAAGACTGTTCTAGGTCACCTTCAAGACTCTATTGTACCTGCTGTTAGAGAGTCCTCTATATCCTTTTACGATTGGGAAGCTAAGTTTTGATTGGTAGATTGGTAGGGTGATCTCTCTTCCACATGCGTGAGCAATTGCTTGGGACAAAAGTAAGGTGGGCGGCACCAAGATGGCAGCCTGAGGGCTCAGCCCTTGTCCTCCTTCTCCAGGAGAGTTGTTCCTAACTAACTACAACAATATGGTATCCATCTCCAAGCCTCCTATGAAAGTTTCTGTAAATCTCTGAGAAATAGTAACTTAAACTTCCCTTAATGTCAAAAGCAAATACCCAACAGGGAAGGTATCATGAGCTGTGAAGTGGTAAACAACCACACTTTCCAAGGGATTGGGAATGATGTGGGTTTGCTTTTGGAAGCACGATCTTTGTTATAACAGAGGATTAATGACATATAGGTCATCTGCCACATTTGGGAGTTACTTAGAATCCTTCAGGAATTTTTCTACTAACCCATTATTATAAATTCTGATTAAAATCTTGGATAAGTTGGCTAATGTTTAATGAGTTTTCTAATGAGAAATATGTTTCATTTTTCCAAGCAACTGACTTGTGAAGGAAGTCTTATATGTAACTCACAAGTAGGAAACTGCTTCCTTTCAAAATGTCATATGGCATCAAATAAACAGCGAAAAGGCCACTCTGAGAAGACTTCTATTTCTACATCCTCCATGAAAAAGGACCTGATGCCAGACCCAACTACTTTCCAAACAAATGGAAAACTGGACAAGCTGCTTCTCAATGTTGGTTAACAGGCAGTAGAGGGTTGTGACAATTGGGACAAGAGACACAAACTACACAAGCCCTCAGTTGCCCCAGACTCCCACCACAAAGTATTTCTGAACTGTATCTTCAGAAGGGGGAACTCAAGCAGAAGATGACGATCTTGAGTTGGGAGAGACTGGAGTTCAAGGAGGTTAAAGGAGCTAGAATTTTCCAGAAGGAGGGCTGGAGAGGAGGGAAAATGCCCCATTATCATGAAGCAGAGAGAAGATACTGGAGAGCTGGAAACCGAATACTTCCTAATAGCTGAGTTTTGACTAGCCAAGAAGGAAAAGCAGATTGCTGGACACTCAGGGTATAATAAGGGCCATATCTTCATAATAGCCTTAAGTTAGCCCTTAAGTAAAGGCTATTCCAGAGACCTGTCCCAACATTGCTTCTTTGCTATCAGAGTTTGGTTTTGATTGGGGTGGCAAGGTGGTCCCTCAAAAACCTATTTTCTTATCAGCCTCCTTGCAACTGGGTTCAGTGGTGTGGCAGGTTTAGGTAAGTGCAATACCTAAAAATGGCTGTTAGGGGTTTCTGAAAAAGCCAACTCATCCGGCTTATGTCTTTTTCTCTCCTGTTCACTCCCTTCTTGCTTACTGGAATCCAAAAGTGATGATGGATCAGGAGCAGCCCTCTGTGTCCAGGAGGTAGCAAGTTTGAGCATGAAGGCCCTCCTTAAGGCTAAGAGGAAACTTCCTGGAGCCCATTTTCTTGTAATTGTGAAACCACAGTAATGGCCCTTGACTTCAACTTCTAGTTTTTTTAGTGAAGAAAATCGTTGAGAAAAATGGACCCGACCACTGAAAAAATAAATAAAAGCTATTATTTACACTTCTTTTCTGTTTTTGAAAAATATCTGATAAGATATTTTATTCCTTTTCTTTTTGAAGATTTTTTTACAGTTTCTTTCAGATGCTTATTCCTTAAGATGAAATCTTTTCTTTTTTTCATTTCTGAGGAAATAATCTTTAGATTTTGACTGGAATCTTCTTAAATTAGAAAGCTGGAGTAGTCTGATTTAGGCTCTGGAACCAGACTGGATTTGAATCCAAATTATACCATTCGTGGCTGTCTAACTTTGAGTAAGTTGCCAATCTCTCCATGCTTCAGTTTCTGACCCATAAAATGGGGGTTGTTACAGAGAATCAACTTCTTAGAGTTGATGTGAGGATTAACTGAGTTAATATGTACAAAGCATTTAGAATAGAATCTGGCACATAGAAAGTGCTTAGTAAGTGTTAGCTATTAGTATTTGAAATAGACATATTTGGGAAGTATTGACTCTGATATTAAGTGAGACTTTATTATTATTATTCACAAACAGCTATGCTTTCCTTTGCATTCAAATTTCCTTTTGCAATACTCTCTCATTTTAAACATTTTCTTAAAGATTTAAAACTTTCCTTTTTTAAGATAATCTCCCATTTAGATGCAAATGATTATACTTCAGGAAAACATATTTGTTCTTTGCATACACAAATCAAATGCTTTCGGGACATAAAATATCTTGAGGTAACAGAGAATATTATAAAATGATCAATAATCAATTTTTTACTCTTGGCAGTTTGAGATATTTCAGTAATTTACAATTTACAAGGATTTTCTTACATGGCAGGCTTTTAAGTACAAACTATTATTTTCTGAAAAAAAATGTAATAAAGGAAAAAAATGAATCTCATTAAAATTGGTTACATAGGCTGGTTTCATTTCCAATAAACAAACATAATATAAATCGAAACATATATGTATACCAAGGAAAAAAATACCATTAATAGCGTGTCTAAATGTCAAACCCATGCAGAATTTATAGTTTTAGAAACGTTCTCCAAAATCCAAATGTCGTAAACCTTCAAGTGACCTTTGTGTTCCAAACACTAACCAAATGGCCAAATCTGGCTTGTGTTACCAAGGAGACACACTTTGATGGAAAGACCTTTGATGAGGTTGAGCAGCGTGAATGATTAGGGGCCAGTGTCGTGACAAATAAGGATTTGTCTCAGTGTAGTGCCCTCTGCAAGAGATTAAGAGTGTGTGTGCTATGCAGATAGCATTGTTTAAGGAAATATCTGATACCAGCAAATGTCTGTAAGTGATGAGCAAATCAGAAATGTTTTTAACATTCTATTTGGGGCTTTTCATATTAAAATGGAGGTATGTGTGATAAAAACATCAATCTAATCTAAGGACACAAGTTAACCACAACTATAATTTATTTTATTATGCTTTTCAACAAATATTTGATGTTATAAAAAATATTACAAAATAAAGTATATATGCCACATTTTCTTAATCCATTTATACTTTGATGGGTACTTAGGTTGATTCATACCCTGGCTATTATGAATAGTGCTATAATAAACACGAGAGTGCAGATATCTCTTAGATATATTGATTTTCTGCCCTGTGGTTATGTACCCAGTAGTGGAATTGCTGAATCATACGGTTGTTCTATCTTTATATGCAAAGTAAATAAATAATTATCATTGAACTATCAGTCTGAGTACTATAAATTAATTTTTTCTTATTGACAGGAACTGGCCATAAATTCAAATCAATTCCATTTAAGTCATAAATATTTGTTGCCCACTATATGGAAGGCATTGTTGTGTGCCTTCAGAACAAAAAGACAAGGAGGACTCTATACCCTGCCCTTCAGGTTCACCAAGTTCTCAGATATTAAATTCTGTCTAAGCTACAACCTACTCATAGTAGAGATTCAAATTAAGGACCATAAAGGCCCGGCACCTGTAGCTCAGTAGCTAGGGCACCAGCCACATACACCAGAGTTGGCAAGTTTGAATCCAGCCTGGGCCTGCCAAACAACCATGACAACTATAACCAAAAAAATAGCTGGGCATTGTGGCGGGCACCTGTAATCCCAGCTGCTTGGGAGGCTGAGGCAAGACAATCACTTGAGTTCAAGAGTTTGAGGTTGCTATGAGCTGTAACACCACGGCAACCTACCGAGAGAGACATAGTGAGACTCTGTCTCAAAAAAAATTAAGGACAATAAGGATTCACTGGAAGAAAATATAAATCTTTAAACATGAGGAAAAGCTAAGTCTTAAAGGTCAGAAAGCCCTCAAGATGGGCAAAGAAATCATAAAGTGATGTATAGCAAGAGTTTCACTAGAATAAGCAAGGCTTAAAGGAAGAAAAGCAAAACATATGTGCCCATGGGTTAGTAGATGAATGTGGCACCTGCAGAGGAAAGGACGACGGGTCAAAATGGCTATCTGAGCACACATGCCCCCCTTCCAGACAATTGTCCCATGGAAACATTATGTTCAAAACCAAAGATCTATGATATGTACATAGCATGGGGAAACAAAAATCTAATCAATGCTACAGAAATTTTGAAGAATCTTTGATATAAGATCAGTGAGGATCAGCTCTGTGGAGAGATGTAACTGGGGACATCACAGCTCAGCAGGGCAGGACAGGTTCAGGGGTGCTCCAACCGGACAATTGCCCTTTGAGCTACAAGATGAATGGGTCTGTCTTCCTCCTACTGGTTGCAGAACACAGGGCTATTTGTCCACAACCTAATGCTTCAGAGTTGGGGGTGAGCTCAAGGTACAGGCAAGGTCTCAGAAAAGTACCAACATAGGGGAACAACAGGGAGCCTTCACTCTTAGAAAGGAAGCACCCTTGGTGAGGGGTAAAAGTATGCAAATGTTGGCTGGATGGGGTGACTCTCACCTGTGATCCTAGCACTCTGGGAGGCCAAGTCAAGAAGATCGCTTGAGGTTAGGAGTTTGAGACCAGCCTGAGCAAAATGAGGCTCCATCTGTACTAAAAATAGAAAAAAACAGCCAGGCTTGGTGGAGCACGCCTGTAGTTCCAGCTACTTAGGAGGCTCAGGCTGGAAGATCATTTGAGCCCAAGAGTTTGAGGTTGCTGTGAGCTAAACGGATGGCATGGCACCCTAGCCTGGGCAACAGAGTGAGACTCCACCTTAAAAAGACAAACCAAATACCCCCTAAATCTCCAGAGAACTTCTTCATCTTTTCACTGGGTGAGGACACAGTGAGAAGACAGCCATTTATGAACCAGGAAGAGGGCCCTCATCAACATGGAAGCTGCTGCACCTCAATCTTGGACTTCCCAACTTCCAGAACTGGAAGAAATAAGGGTCTGTGGTTTGTAAGTCACCCGCCAGGTCTGTGGCATTTTGCCATAGCAGCTTGAACAAAAGTTCAGGTAGTAGCTTGGTTCATATTAATTCTTCAAGTAATGTAGCAGCTGAAGACAGAAGAAAATGATCAGTAAACAGAAGCATTGAAAAGGAAGAAGGAAACTTTCAGCATAGAAAAGACAAGAGCCAGTTTGTAGACACAGGGAAAAACAAAATTTAAGGCTCTCTGGAACCACTTGGAGAGAAAGAAACAGGGAGGGATTAACCTCAGAAAAAAATGAGCAAAGGCATACAGAAAAGTCCACAGCTCAGGGAAACTTTAAGATGGAGATTTTATATCAAAGAGTCTCCATCTGCTCCAGGGAGGAGGTCAGAGGCATTAGTTATTGTTGAAGGAAAGAAGATCTTTGATAAAACTGAAGATTTAGAGTGTCAGGGGGTTGATGCCCCCAGCACAGACCTGGTTTGAAGGCCGCCTGGGAAAGGATGCTGGAAATAACTAACTCAACACCAGTTTTGAGGAAAAACAGGTCTGAGGCTGCCTGGACATGGCTTATACTAACTCAGGCTGGGTAGATGGAGATAATGCAGCCCCTTCCTGGCTTCTTCAGAAGGTTTTTACTAGTTTTTAACAAAGGTGCATATGTAAAAAATAGCAGTGAAGGGGAGAATTCCAAGTTCCCAGGAAGACTGGATAGAGAGGAAGCCAGGGCAAGTGGCAGGGGGTTGGTAGACAGCCAGTGATGTCAATAGAGGGGGAGAGAGAAGCCAGGTCTGTTCAGGTAGGGAAGTAAACCAGGTTTTCTAGTTTAACTCTGTATTGGAAGAGTGTAATCCCTCTCACCTATTGACATACAAATTTTGGCCATTTCATTGAGCATTATTTACTGAACTCTATACCGGATGAGATGAATCAAAAGGAGTTACCTCTACACACTCTTCAGAATTGTACTCTCTAATAAAGGTATAAGACGTGAATAGCTTTGCATGTTTATTCATTCATTCACTTGCATATTCATATGTCAAGTCTTTCAGCAAATGTTTGATTGAAAACAACCCTCTTTGGTTGGAGATCCAGTGATGAATATGATACAACTCTTGATCTTGGGGAGTTTAAATCTTAGGGCAGGAAGCAAACATAAATAACTATAAAATAAATTGATACAGAATTGGGTCCCAAGTATTGGTAGCAAGCCCAAGCAGTAGCAAGTGTGAAATTTCTATTTTAACAATATGCTACCTTGACAATTCTGGGCAGAAAGTGCTTTCATAAAGCAGAACAGTCTGGTAAACAAAGACTTTTCTCAGAAATTGCCAGTTAGAACTTCAGCTCTGTACTTTCCACTGAGTGACCTTGAAAAATACACTTAGCCGGCTACAACCTAGTTGATAGGTTGATCATTTGAGGATGAGAAACGCAATTTAAATAAATTCATTTTCTTCACAATTCTCACATCTGACCAGAGATTTGGCAGAAAAGAGAAAGTCAACAATTTGTTGAAACATTGCAAGTACTTTTCTAAGTCTTCCTCCAAGTCCTTGAGATGTGTATTGTTACCTTGGTTTTACAGTTCGGAAATGTAAAGCTTGGGATCACATAGTAGTTTATATCTAAACCCAGATTTATTTGACACCTAAATCTGCGTGGTTTTATTTGTTCCATACTTTTTACCAAAAGAGAGAAAGTTGAAGACATTGATGGGAAGAATGTTTGGAGATTATCAAATGCATTTCAACTCCGCATCCAATTTCCATTACTGTTACCAAAGACTTAAACAAACATAAAAATAGCTTTATAATATAGCAAACTCCAGAAGCCTTATTCCCAAACTTGGAATCTGAACAGCAAAATTCCTCTATAAAACATTTGGTGACATTTAACTTGCTATATATAATTCTACAGAGAATGGAACAATTGTGGTGGTGGATAGATATCATACAGAAAGTTGCTTACAAAACCAATACCTGGAAGCCCCTCTACCCAAAAGCTCCTCTCTCACTTACCCTGTTTGTCCTCTTTTGATGTTGAAATGACACCCAGTTTAAAATATAATTCTGGGCCGTGCCTGTGGCTCAACAAGTACGGCGCCAGCCCTATATGCTGGAGGTGGCGGGTTTAAACTTGCAATTCTATCTGGACGTGTAGGCATGGTCAATAACAAGGTATTGTCAACCATTAACTCTTTATCTCAAATTAGATCACCAGATTAACAAACTGGCCACTGGTACGAGTCGAAAAATTAAAAAACATTGAGCAAGTTTGGCTAGAATTTTTCATCTAAAGAAAATTCCTGTGTGAATAACCCTCCCACCGTTCTTAAGATGCCTTTCAACTTTGTAATTTTATACTAAAATCATGTTGTAGACACATATTTTGCAAATCATTTTTCTTGGGACCAACTTTTCATGAAAGGAAAATCAATCAGTATGAATTTCTGAAAGTTCAAATATGGGAAAACAAACAAAAACTCTCACCCAAACCATTGAACAACATCCTTTAACAGTTCATCCTTGCTGGCCGAATGTTAGCATTTCCTGTTGAGTACATTAAACTCCATGCACCCTCTAGTGTGTCCCTCTGGAAATGCAGTTGCCAGTCTTATGCTTATGTAATTATTTTCTCTCGTTAAGAAGAGCATAGCCAACTTGAACTGAGGTATTTCTCCAGGTTTCATAGAAGGCTATTATTTTACCTTATTTACTTCCACCTATTCTCAGAAGTAGCTTACAAGAATGCATAAAATATGACATAGTTGGAAATGTCAGACTATGCTGAACAATAAAGGAAGACCAGAGTGAGGCAAAAACGATCAAAACATTACATCAAATGACAACTGACTGTCCTTCTATCGATAGGTGGTATAGTTTGCTGTATATATTCATATTGGTCGGAATACCAGGTTATGCCACAGTAAAGACCATTCCAAAATCTCAGATGCTTATGACAATGCTTTAATTTCTCTTTCAGGTTACAGGATTTAGCTTGCTCTCTGGCTGCTCTTCTAATGGAGCAGCCTTTGTCACTCACACTGGCTGTCACGGTGGCACAGGGAAAGAGCTTCGAAAAGTCTTGCATTAGCAATTAAATGCTCCGATCTTGTTGATTCTACTCATTCCCTTTGGCCAGAACTCACCTGTGACTCCACCCATAAGGTCTAATCTCCTGCCTAGAAGGAGACATATTGATGGGCACTTAAAGGCTACAATGGTCTTAGTCAGGGTAAAAAAAGGAAACCAGAACAGATTTGACTCACAGTATTTGTGAGATAAAACAAATACAACAACTCAGAAGAAATTAGATTCCTCATAAAGAGGACAAAGTGCAACAAAAATTATATCATTATAATGTATTCATGGTCTATTCTTACAAGGCCTTTGCATGGGTTTATTACATCATATCAATCTATAGTTTGTTTAAACAAACTGAGGAGGGGTCAAATTATTGTAATATGGGTGTCTGTCTCTCTGCCAAATTTTTGATCCAGGAACATATTTAAGCATTTCTCCTTGAATTTGGGGTTTAATCATTTGAAGGGCAGTGAACACTAGGTTGGGTTCTCTAGGAAGCTTCTGGACAAGAGCTATTCTTTCCTGCCAGGTCACAACTGACTCAGCTTTCTTAACAACTGTCAAGCATGGGTCAGTTAACATCCAACCATGAAAACCAAGTAGCTCTTTGCCTAACTGGACCTAAGCTACTGAGGTAAACTGAGGGCCCGATGATTGGGCCCAAATGTATCCCAGCTACTGCTGAATTTTCCTCAGATAAATAGTCAATGACTAGATCTCCCAAAATTCTATTTCGTTGCCAGAAGAGATTTAGTTTTAGACTGAAATTTTTTAAGACAAGCATAACCAGACCTTTACCTCAGCCACAACAAATTAAAATACCATCAGAATGCCCAGGTTTGAGCAATTCTACTTCTAAAAGAATCATTCATGATAAACCAAATATTAACGATGCCATTCAATCCTGAAGTTGTATAATAACATAATGTTACACACACCATCATAGTTCCTTTTGAAAAATAATTTTGCCTAGAAAGTCTCTTTAAAACCAACTTAAAACCTGGAGATTTGTGTTCTAATATAAATAATAGCAACAACAATAATAATAAACTTTATCTGAATGTTTACTGTGCCCAAGCAGTGTGGTAAGTAAGCACAAGTACTTTATTGCAGTTAATATTCACAACAGTCCTATACGGTAAAAAAAAAAAAAAAAAAAAAAAGCCAAATAATTTGTCTCATGTCAAACAGGATAACCTGTATTGGATTTGGCTCTCTAAATCTAGAACACACTTGCTTAGTAACTACATTCTCCCTTCTCATGAATAATAGTTTTATTTTCAGGAAAATATAACTATGGTTCTTATGTGTAGAAATAATTTACTAATAGTATCAGTACCTGTTAGTTTTAGAGAATAAAAGAGTCAGCTATTTACAGAGGCAACTTGTCATTCTGTTTAGTGCATGAAGCACATCCAAGGTTGGCGATGACTGATCATTACAAAACAAGTTTTTTTAAAAAAGGTAGGAATTCTATACAACTAAGGTTTCCTCTGCAACACATTTGGTTTTTTTAAATTCTCAAAAATTTTTTAGGCACAGGGCCAGTGCATATTTACAGAAAAATTTTAACTGCTATTAGAAGACCATTCCCCTTGATTTTTGCTGAATTAATATGGTTTTGTTCTACATGAGCAACAAAACTCAGTGACCTAGTCTATGCTCCCATTATTTAGCCCCAAACCAAATTCTGTCTTGTAATTAAAGGTAAAAGAAGAACCTATTCAGTGTTGCAGACTTGAACCTAGACTTGATGACTTGAACAGCTGTATATTCTGCCTTTTGTTCAGGCAACTAGCGTAAAGTAGCTCATTTACAACAAACATTTATCCCAAGTAAAGAACACGATGCCAGTCATCACAAGCAGTCCAGAGTCCCTGTCAGTAATTCTCTGGTCCTCTTTAAAGAGGTCATTTCCAGTGTTGGGAAGTATAAGCCTCCTTTTTAAGGAGAAAATACTTCTGATAATCTTCCATGTTAGTCATTTTGTTTTGTCAACTGTTATCCAAGGAAAATATAGGATGACAAATACTACTACAAATTCAATCACACCTTTACATGCATTTACCTTACTCTAGTAGTAATCACAATATTACACATGGTTGTGCAGAATTTTTTCAGTCTTTAACAAAGTTTGGTCCATACATGAATTCACACACACCTTATAATAGCTCCTAGACATCTAGGAATTTATAACAAATATGTTTAATACACCTATACTTTCTTAAACTCTCTAAAGCTATTAATGAGCTTCCTCCTCATTGCCCTCATCTCCTTCCAAAACAAAGGAACAAAAGGGTTCCTTTTCAACATGGGAACTCTATGAGATCTTCACAGCTCTGAAGCCTAAACAAAATTGGAGGTAGACAGACCCTCTTTTAAAAGTACATGTACTTGCAGAAATGCTGAGGGATGAAATGTCCTGATGTTTGCTTCAGAACATGAAATGGCTAGAAAAATGGATAAAAATATAATAAGGCAAATATAGCAAAACATTAAGGATTATAGAATCTAATAATATGATCCACCATGACATGATGGATATATGTGTGCTTATTGTACAATTCTTTCCATTTTTGTCTATACCTGAATACATTAAAACCTTCATTGCTGACTACCTCCCTACATTGACCTTCACCTCATTTTCATAGATGGGACATGCACCACAGGTACATATCAGTACAGTAGTCCTAGTTCCTTGTGTTGATCATCTCTACATGTTAACCAGTTTGTTACAGTCCCATGGGTGGTCAACTTATAGAGGTTCTAGTGTATTTTTCCACATAAACAGTATATAATTCTATTCCATTTCTCCAGACTTGCTAGAACCAAGGTTCATTGGGATTTTTAAGCACATACACAAAAGATTTTCTAGCATATAAACATGACTTTGTGGTCCTATTCCACTTTGTCCTACAGTCTGTTTTTAGAACACACCTAGAAAGTTCACATTTTTCTGAATATCAAACACTTATATTTTGCCTTGGCATTTAGCCAGCCATAAAAACAATTTGGTATCATACATACTTTTTGCTTATGAAGATTAGCACTGAATTTCATCATGATGTGCTAATGACAAGACAAATCAGTTTCTTATTCAAGACATCAGGGATTTCCTGTGGAGTCATTTCTGGTCTGACAGACCAACCTATTAGTTTGATATATTTGATGGAATAATTTAATAATGATGAGTGAGGACTAAATTACTCATCTTTGAAATGAAAAGATGAAAACTTCACATTTTTAAAACTAGGTTGCCCTCAACATTCTAAAAATAATATTTCTACATCTAGGACCTAAATCCCCTTAAGGATGATTAAAGCACTGGAATGAGAAATTGAGCTGGAAATGTCTGCTTTCTGAATCCCATAATTTCTGCATTCTTTCTTTATTTCTTTGTTTTGATGGAGCATCTTCTCCAATGCCTTCTAGAAAAAGTGTACACGAGTGTTATTTTTGAGATTTGATCTTGCAAGTCTAAAAAACTACCTTTATTATACTTTTAAACTTGATTCGTTAGATGGGTATCAAATTTTAAGTTTAAAATATTCCCTAACTGCCCCCACATTTTGCAGTTTTTGGGAGGGGTGCTGTAGCTACTCGTTGATTTTCCTTTATCCAATGAACTATCTTAGGGATGGGACCCAAGTCTAAACACAGAATCATTTATGTTTCATTTGCATCTTATATACGTGGACTAAAGGTAATTTCATACATTTTAAATACTTTTGTGCATGAAACAAAATTTGAGGTACTCATATGTGGGATTTTCCAGTTGTGGTGTCATACTGATGCCCCAAAAGTTTTGGATTTTGGATTTTGAGATTATAAAGTCTAGTACCAATCTGATTTCCACTTATTCCTGTGTGATCCTTTGTCCCACTCACCTGAAAGTAACTAGAGTCTCCTTTTGGTACCTTCTAACCCCAAATTTCATAATGATATGTCTTAGTTGATCTTTCCACTAATATCTTATGTTAGACATTCAGTTTCACTTGGAAACAGATGGGTAGAAGAGAGAAAACAGACCTATCCTGTTTCCCTTATCTTTCCTCTCCTATTTTTCATCCTTTTGTTTTTTATTCTGCTTTATGGAAATTTCCTCCTTTTACAGAAATTTTCATTACAGAACACACAAAAAAATCTTTTTTGCCTTGTAAATGTCCCTTTTCTATAGCATCCTGTTCTTGTTTCATAAGTTCAATAATTTCTCTTATTTCTCTAATTATTAGAGAAATAATTAACAAATTAATTATTTGTTTGACATTTTTACCTTGCTACATTACCTTTGTTTTCTCCAAGTTCTTCTTTTTCCCTGTTTGTGTTATAGAAGATTCTAAATATCTGGTGAACCTTTGCATTCTATTCATAATTAGAAGAATGTCTTGTTAATGGTAGTCCTCACTGTAGAGTAACCTGGTTATGCTGTTCTGGTGTTTTTGTGGTTTCCTTCTGTTAACTAGGTTGCTTCCTCATTATTTCTGCTGCTGGTTTAGATTTTGACTTTTGAAGGTCTACTAGGTCAATTTACTCCTCATCCATCTTCTTTATGATTTAAAATTTTTGATTACTGTGTTACTTCTCTCATTTTTTTGTTCTATTGTGTTCATAGTATTAAAAAGATATTTTTAGTGTCACTTAAGTGTGGTTTCTAGGGATCACAAAGGAAAACAAATGAAGTGTATATACCATATTAAATTAAAGTTCTTTCTTAGTTTCTTCATCTGTGAAATTAGTGCATCGAATCTGAGGATGCTTAAGGCAATTCTATATTTATCCTTTTCTGATGAGTTTGACCAAATCAAGATCATTTCTGTTTCCTTCATGTGATTCAAGTAAAGCCCACAGCAGGACAAAATGTGAGGATAAATGCTCAGAGACCTTGAGTAAACCCCAAGGGGTTTACTTCTCTAATGCAGTTAATGTCCTTAAAAAGTAAGTTTATCTTTCTACTTAAAGATTAGATTTATATTAAAATTGCTAGAGAGATCACCTCCCAACTTATATTCCATTGTGCCATAGCTGAATGGGATCAAATATTTCCCATCATCTAGACTGGTGGTTCTCAACCTTCCTAATGGCTCCTAATACCAAGACCCTTTAATACAGTTCCTCATGTTGTAGTGACCCCCAACCATAAAATTATTTTCATTGCTACTTTATAACTGTAATTTTGCTACTGTTATGAATCATAACATAAATATCTGATATACAGGATGTATCTTCATTGTTACAAAGGGGTCCAACAGGTTGAGAACCACTGGTCTAGGTCTTTCTAAAGAAGAAAGCCCTATGGAATGGCCAAAAGGGCCAGAAAAAAAGAGTTAGCATAAAGCATCTAATAAACAAGGCACTGATAAAGATAACAGTTGCTTATTCATGAATTTGGCTAGGGCAGCCTTGCCCATGAAGTTTAAAAACTAAATGCACGCCTGTGGTCCCAGCTACTCAGGAGGCTGAGGCAACAGAATCACCTAAGCCCAGGAGTTGGAGGTTGCTGTGAGCTGTGTGATGCCACGGCACTCTAACGAGGGCGATTAAATGAGACACCGACTATACCAAAAAAAAAAAAAAAAAAAAAAAAGCTAAAATGCAAAACAAAACCAAACTTGGCTTGGCCCCTGTAGCTCAGTGGCAAGGGTGCCAGCCACATACACTGGAGCTGGCAGGTTCGAACCCAGCCTTGGCCTGCCAAACAACAATGGCAACTACACCAAAAACTAGCTGGGCATTGTGGCGGGCACCTGCAGTCCCAGCTACTTGGGAGGCAGAGGCAAGAGAATCGCTTAAGCCCAAGAGTTGGAGGTTGCTGTGAGCTGTGATGCCACAGCACTCTACTGAGGGTGACAGCTGAGACTCTGTCTCAAACAAAACAAAATAAAACAAACTCTAAACACCAAAACAATCAACTCAACAAACAAACAAACGTCTACTTCTGGAAAATGAGAGGAATTTTAAACACAAGAGAACATGACTGGATGACAATGCTGATACCCCTTCCCCTTTCTGGGGGGAGCATCATTTAGAACAAGCCGTCATCACTGCACTCACTGCCCTGTACTTCCTGCTGCTGCTTCTATGCCTTTGCTACTAGGAAGTTGTTCAGGGAGCAGGCATTTGACACGTACTAAAAGAAAATGGAACATAAGAGCAGCAAAAGGGCCATTTCTTATCAACAACCCATGGAAAGAACGCACAGTTTACAGAGAAGCAGGGAGATGATGATGGCAAAAAAAGTATAAGGCTCAATTGCGAGGGCTTTGGGGGGAGATTGCTTCATCTTTCAGGTGAGCTAGTCCAACACAAAATCAATATCGCTGAGAACAGCAGCTGAAACCACTTAGGTGGAGCTCACACTTTCAGGCTCACCAAGAGAACTAAAGCAAGAACCTGGTTATCCTGATGCCTGGGGTCTTCTGGGGACACAGTAAACAGGCAACTTACAGGGCTAAGATCTGTAGAACAGCCCCTTTTATACAGGGTCTGCTAGCACAGACACCAATCAAGGTTGACACCTCACTGGCCCCCTTCCTCAAACAGCAATGGTATTGGTGATTTCCTACTGGTACCCACCACTCCCCCATACGTTTGAGTCTATCACCTGTCTTCTACCTCTAATACAAGTCTGATCCTAAGACTAATCCCAGGCAGGAAATGAATATTGACCACAAACTCATGTAGAGTTTGGGAGAGTCTCTAGCACCTCTTACCGTCTACCATCATTCCAGCTGCAGCCTCCAAACAAACCCCTGTTTTATACAGTGTGATTGAATCAGATGCCAGGAGCTGATAATTCTACATCTTAAAAAGAGCCCTCTTCCCCTTATAGCTGGATGTCGCCATCCTGTGATTTACTCTGCATTTACTGGCTCCCTGATCAAATTGATCCCCTGCTCAAAAACATTTCAAACTTCCTCACTGCCAACAAAGTCAAGTACATGTTACTTAGTTGTACACTCTTTTTGCCCCAACCTCATTTATTGCAACTGTATTCCACTGCTCTCTTCTGCAAACTTCCCTCCAATTTTTTGTTAGTTTAATGACTTGGAAAAGTGATAACAGGAGGGGCATCACTGTCCTTGAAAGTCACTGCCTAAATCAAAGTCTTTGATGTTTTTTCATGCCGCTGTTCACTTTACCTTTCTTGTACATGTAGTACCCCCTACCCCTCACCTTCTGCTCCATCTGTTTAAATCCAATTCTTCAAAGCAATGCCACATTTCTGGAGGGACTGCAGAGGCAAGAGACATAGTAAAGGACTTGAACAATGCAGGGATGGTGATTCTCACCACATCTCCTGTCCTCTTTGACTTGTGCAGAAAACACATGAATCTTGGAGAATGACCGTGGACCATCATAAGCTTGAACAGGTAGTGACTCTAATTGAAACTGCCATACCAGATGTGTGAATTTATTGCCTGAGTAAATTAACACACCCCCTGGCATCTGGGATACAGCTACAGAACTGGCAAATGCCTTTTTCTCCATCCCAGGCAAAGGGCCTACCAGTGGTAGTTTGTTTTGAGCAGGCAAGGCCAGCAACATACCTTCGCCATCCTACTTTAGGGGCATATGGATTCTCCATCCCCATGTTATAATTTAGTTTGCAGGGAACTCGATCACTGGTAGCTTCTGTAAAATGTCATACCGTTCCATTATAGTAATAAAGGTTATGCTGGTTAGACCCAGAGAGCAAAAGATAACCATTGCTCTAGACTTATTTTTGAAACATTTTTTTATCAGAGGTTAGGAAATAAATCTGACAAAATAGATCAGTATACAAAATAGGTAGAGAGGGCTTCTACCTTGGTGCAATTTTTACAGGTCCAATGGCATTTGGCATTTCAAGATACACCCCCTAAGGTGAAGGAAGTCCATGCTCTGGGCTGAGCAGGCCAAAATGGTTTACATGAAGGAGTGGCCCAGATGTCTGTGAGCCTCACCACTGGTACAGCACTTTCAGCTCCTCACTCTGCACCCTCCCCTTCAGTTAGCTGACAAAGAAAAGACTCAGACCACATTTAAGATGATTCTTCAAGATATGCAGGCACTCTCTGCAAGTGGGTAACTTCAACACAATTCCCCTTTCTGGGACACCTCCAAAGAACAGTGAGAAAGGAAAATCCTCCTTATAGGTAGAACTTTGAGTAATATACTTGATTGTCCAATTTTTTTGGCAGGAGTAATGGCCTTTTTTGGAATTGGGATCAGGATAAAATTGGCCTCACAAAATGAGTTTGGAAGTTTTCCCACCATTTCAATTTTTTGGAAAAGCTTGAGAAGTATCGGTATTAATACTTCAGATGTTTGGCAGAATAACTACTTATTCTAGCTAAATGTTTTTCAATTTTGTTTATCTCTTCAAAAACATAGTTTTATTGATTTTTTTCTTTTCTCTATTTTATTTATTTCTGCTTTGATCTTTTTCTTACTTCCTTATATTAACTTTGGTCCTACTTTGTTCTTCTTTTTATAGTTCCTTGAAATATAAAGTTAGATTATTTATTTGAGAACTTTCTTTTTTCTTAAAAAAAGAAGGAGAAACTTTTATGGTTTATGCTAAGAAATCTTCTGATACCTTTTTGGAACTTCCTTATATATAGTGAACCTTTTTCTTTTGTTATATTCAAAATGCTCTGTGATTTTGATAGTTTAATTATAATATGTCTTAGTGAAATCTTCTTGGGTTGAACTTGAGTGGAGATCTTCGGGTTTCATGTACCTCGTATTCATATAATTTTCCAGATTTGGAAAGTTTTCAGCCATTAGTTCTTGAAAGAAATTTTCTGCTCCTTTCTCTCTCTCTTCTTCTGAAATCATAATTCAAATGTTAAGTCTACTAATAATACCCCACAAATCCCATAGGCTTACTTCATTCTTTCTCATTCTTTTTCTTTTCTTCCTTTGACTAAATAATTTCAAATGATTTGTCTTCAAATTCACTGATTCTTTTTTCTGCTTAATCAAGCCTACTGTTGGTGCTCTTCTGTATTGCATTTTTCATTAAGTCATTGTATTATTTAGCCTACACAATTTCTGTTTGGTTCTTTTTCATGTTTTGTATGTCATTGTTGAACTATGCATCATGTTCTTGTATTATTAATGATTTTGTTAACTCGTTTATGTGTGTTCCCTTTAGATTGCTGAATTCTTTTGAAGAATTATTTTAAACTTTTTGTCAGACAATTCATGGATCTCCATTTTTTTATGGTGATTATTGGAATTTTATTGCGTTCCTTTGGTGATGTCATGTTTCTCTGATTCATCATGATAGTTGTACTTTTGAAGAAGCAGTCACCTCTTCCAGACTTTATGGGCTGGCCTTGGTAGGAAAATAACTTCACCTGCAGGTGACTGTCCCACTGGAGTGTACTGTGGCATGGGCAGAAGGTGTCCATAACATCTTTGGGTTTGCAGGTGTGTAGTATTTTATTAATCAATTATCCTGCTAAAATTATTATTTTGTGTATTTTTACATATTTTATTAAACTTATCATAGCTTTTCCAAAATAACTTTTTATTTTAGAATAGTTTTAGATTTATAAAAATGTTGAAAAAGACATAAAAGAGTTCCCATATACGCCATACCCTATTTCCACATGTCTTATCTTACTATGACACTTTGGTTACCTACTCCTAGCCCATCTTCTTATCATGCTCTCCTCACCACAACCTCTACCCACCCTTGATTCTACTCAATAATCTCTAAGATCACAGATCCTCCAGGATTCCTTAGACTACATTATGAATGCTACTGCTAAAATTCAACATCCTTCAGATTACAAATGAAAATAAAGACTTGTTTATGGATAAAGAGGTAGTCAATGTCAGTAAATAGACAAAACCCAATAAATTCTTAATACTATCTGAATAATCATTTCAGTAAATAACAAAATAAAGATTCCCAATTCAACATCATCATCTACTAAAACAAATTTAGCTGAAAAGAACTCAACATTTCTACTTAATTCTACCCAACAATTCTTACTTGATAGAACTATTATAATAATTATTACTATTTAAGTCGAAGCCACTTCTATGCATTTAGTTTCTTAGCTCTTGGAGGAGGAGTACTGACTTTAACCGATTCAATTAAAAATTTGCAGAAGTTAACCATTGTTGAGATAATAGAATGGGAGGAAAGAGAAAGCAAGGTATTAAATATACTGTGGAAGAACAATATACATACATATATCATTTTAATCCTAAATTTCAAATGCTGTTACCATGATTTTACCATTTAGGCTTCCAATATGTCATGTGATACAAAACAAGATAAGACAAAAAGGTACATGTACAGTAGATCAAAACTGGTAAAGAGCATTCTCATTTCATTTCAGAAGACTACAAAAAACTTTGCTAAGAATAATTACCATTTGATCGGCTTGGCACCTGTGGCTCAATGGGCTGAGGCGCCAGCCATGTACACCTGAGCTGGTGGGTTCGAATCAAGCCTGGGCCCGCCAAACAACAATGACGGCTGCAACTCCAAAACAGCAGGGCATTGTGGCAGGCACCTGTAGTCCCAGCTACTTGGGAGGCGGAGGCAGGAGACTCGCTGGAGCCCAAGCATTGGAGGTTGCTCTGAGCTGTGATGCCACAGCACTCTATCCAGGGTGACAGCTTGAGGCTCTGTCTCAAAAAAAAAAACCAATAACTACAATTTGATCAAAAAAAGGTTTGAACCTAGGATAACGGCCCAAGAAAAAGTGAAATTATTTTATTTGGAAAAAAAGAAAGATTAATTTAAAAATATGTGAATTTAGTTATATACAAGATTAATATGCCATCAACAATCCCATTCATTTTAGTGTAAACTGCTTCAAATTCTCTGTGGAAGAAAGCAGGAATATATAGCAGTCAATCCATCACTCACTATAAAGACAAAACAAAAGATAAAATTTCAACTGTGCCATTTATGCTATTATTTCTGAAATTTTATTTTCCATTTTCCCCCTCAGTGTTATAGTGTTTCTAAATGTTTAACAAAGTTAAATTGACCCTCAGTTCCTCCCTCAACTTACCCACTTGTTAATTTCTCACTCCCATCAATGGTATCATCATTTTCTGCATTACAAAAGCTTAAGTTTTTTGAGTCCCTGTTGACTCATTCTTCCTATCTTTTTATTCTAGCCACCATGAAATCCTATGTAATTGTTTTACAATGTTTCTCTGGCTTTCATCCACTTTCCTGTAGTTTCATAACCTCACCACTTTGTCCTCAAGTAGCCTAAATGCTGCTTGTACACTTGACTTTCTGTGCTAGGTCAATTCAGAGAAATAGCAGTCTGACTAAAAAATAACACTGATGACAATTCAAGTCTTTACTCAGTCTTACAAGCATGTCACAGTTTAAGAAGTTCAGAGCTAGGGTCTGAGACCAGATTGTCTGAGTTAAAAATTAGCTCTGACAATTCCTAGTAGTGCTCAGTCACCTCACCTATAAAATAGGAATAAAAATGGT
This sequence comes from Arctocebus calabarensis, assembly GCA_963573935.1. NCBI lineage: Eukaryota > Metazoa > Chordata > Mammalia > Primates > Lorisidae > Arctocebus > Arctocebus calabarensis. Next base: position 17,973 of record CAUYON010010361.1, on the reverse strand, counting down.
ACCCAAACATCATAGAGTTAGTGTGAGAATAAAATGACTTAATCCATACAAGTAAATGCAATGGCATTTCTAACAATGGCTGGTACATAAAAAGCTATTAATATTTTATTATTGTTCTTGTTGTTAAAAAAGCTTATAGTAAGGGGATAACAGCTGTTTTCCCTAAATTATATCTCATCTCCATTCTCTACTCCCCATTCTAATCTTCCCTCAAAGCCAACCCACACTGCCTTTAATGCTTCTGGCAATTTTTTCAAATTGCTGGACATTTTTCTTGTCTTTTCCCCAAGATGAAGTCCATCTCTGATTTGTTCAGATTTTTCAAACATTCTACGAAGGAGAGGATACTAAGAGCATTCCACCAGGCATAGAAGATAAAGGATCATCCATCACAGAGAATTTTTAAAACAATAATCTGATAAATAGTCAGTTCGATTATAATCTTTATCATGTACTAGCAATTAAAAATATCAGTGCTAGCCAGGTGCAATGGGGCATGCAGATTGTTCCAGCTACTTGGGAGGCTGACCTGGGGCTGGGGATGGGGAGAATTATTTGAGCCCAGGAGTTCAATTGAATACAGCCTGGACAGCATAGCAAGACCCAGTCTCTTAAAAACAAAAAAAAGGGAACAATTGCCAGGAGTAAACTTTTCTCCCCCTTCATTCCAAATACTTTATTGACGTAGTTCTTGTGGTTCTTGTTGAGTTTTAAATATATACATGTTATGCTTGTGTGTATATTATATAGTAGCTTTATATTATTTCATTTTTATTACTGATTCTTTAGTCAACATTAGATTCTACCTACAATTCTGAAAACTCCCAGTTACACAGTTGGTCCTGATACATGTGAACTAAAATACCCACGTCTTTTTGAGAATAAGCTCACAGGAGCTCAGAGTCATTTCAGTAGCTTCAGACACAATTTCTAGCTCCAACTCCTGTGGGTTTTATATATTCCTGCCTTTAAATGGTAGTTTTGAGAACGCCAAATCCTAACCACTAGACCACCAGGGAATGAATGGTAGTTTTGAAATAAACAGTGATAGCATAGAAACTATAAAGACAAAGAAACTGAACATAAATTACTTCAATTTTGACATTCTATACAACTATCCAAACTTAAAATAGTGAAACAGAGAGTGAAATGCAATGTGTATTTTAATGAATTTAGATAATATGGAAATTTTTTCTTTATTAAGTTGTTAATTGTTTCAAGTCCAAAGAATGGTTATTAATACTTATAACTGCATGGGTAGTACTGAAAATAATTCTGTCATATCAGGGGCTGTTAAAAATGATTTGGCTCTAATAATCTTATGGTGGCTTTCCCCTAATATTCCTGATCTATGTGACACACATATAAAGGACACTAGTTCGGGACAGCTTTCTTAGGACAGGGCTTGTGAGGGTCAGTTAGGAGGCCAGTGCAAAGGTAATCCACAAAAGTGGACAAGTGTTATTGACGCATATGAGTTTTCTTTGTACTTCACAAGTTATTGAAATTGTATTTACATGGAGACAGCCAGATATAACAAAAGCTATCTTGACATAACATTTAGAAACTATTCATAAAGCTCTAGTGTGGTATAGTATTTAAGCAGTTCCACAGAACAGAATTATGAGTCGAGAAATAGACTGAAATACACCTGCGAATTTATGTTAGGATAAAGATTCTTAATTACTGGGAAAGATGTGTTGTTAACAAATGGTAATAATTAGAAATGCTTAGTCTCATTAAAAAAGATCAATCTGACTACAAGATCTCATACTAATTCATGTGACTAAAACTCCAAAGCTTAAAAACTTGAACCAGAATGCTAATAGAAAAAAAAAATAGGTAGGCATTTTTAGAACCTTTAAGAGGAAGGTGTGTTTCTAAACATAAAACTCAGAAAATGTAGCAGAAAAGATAAGCCAATTTCAAGAGATATAAATGTTAAACTTTACTACTGTTAAAATGTTTCATAAACAAAGTTAAATAATAAGTGACAAATTGGGACAAAATGTCTAAAATAACTTTAGCATTGTTCCTCCATTATCAACAGAATTTACCAGTAAAGCCATCTATCTGTTCATAGCCTTTTTTTTTTTTTTTTGAAGTTTTTGGCCAGGGCTGGGTTTGAACCCGCCACCTTCGGCATATGGGGCCAGCGCCCTACTCCTTTGAGCCACAGGTGCCACCCTCATAGCTCTTTTTTTCCTTTTCTTCCTTCTCCTTCCTTCCAAACTTTTTGGAAAGTTTCAGATTACTGACAAACTCTTTGCTAGTTATATTAATGTTTATACTTTCTATTTCTTATGATTTAGTCTTGATCGTGTATTTAGGAATATTCATTTAATTTAGGCTATCCATGTACAACAATTTTAAACTTCATGGTATTGAAACACAAAATGAATTAATAATGAAACAGTAATTTTCTTTTAATAGAAGGATGAAGTTAAATTGTTTGGTAATATCCATCCTGGCAGGCAGGAAACTAAGAAAATAAGAAGTATATTTTGGGATTGTTAGGGATGTTATTACAGCAAATGATAGCATATTGTCCCAAGAAAATAAAATGCTCATAATCATTAGAGTTAATATCTATTCTAAAAAATGTACTAAGAGACATATTGGTCATTATATATACAAGAATGCAAGTTGCAGCATGGTTTACAAAGGTTAAAATTAGCAATAACATTAATGAGGAAAAAGGTGAGATTCTGCATTGATTGCTTTGAATTTATAGATCACATTGGGCATAAAAATTCTCCCTAAATTGCTATTTTTTTGATATTCCCTTGTCCCATTTGTTTATTCATTAATTTTTTCATCTTCCCCCCCCCCCCCCCCCATTTAGTGAGCACCTTCTCTGGGCCAAGTACAAATATACTATAATAAGTATAGAATAGTAAATAAAGCGATATGGCTACACTCAGGGACATAAGATTATATCGTTTTGGCTCTTCATTTATTTAGGTCTTTCAATTAAATGTTACCATTTGCCTGAGCTCAGGAGTTCAAGACCAGCCTGAGTAAGAGTGAGACGCAATGTCTAAAAACAGCTGGGTGTTGGAGTGGTAGTCCCAGTTACTTGGGAGGCTGAGGCAAGAGGATCACTTAAGCCCAAGAGTTTGAGGCTGCTGTGAGCTATGATGTCGCAGCACTCTACCCCCAGGGTGACAGAGTGAGACTCTGTCTCTGAAAGAAAAAATATATATATCACCATTTCTCTTCTATTTGCTCCTTAGTTTTTCTCATTATATTTTCTTTCCTTTGTGCTGGTTTAGAAGAGCTACTGTTTTGAGTAATTATCCTTGGAATTTCAGCCTTCAAATTTACCAAAGACTGAATTTCTTCAGTATTTCTTCTTATACAGCAGAGGGCTCTTGGAATGTTACTCAACCACACCTCTCCCAGTTTACATTCAGCGACTGTCCTGTATTTTATTTCTATCTTGTTTTAATTGTTTTTAAACCTCCCCCCCATTAGATTATTATCATTATCTTCTCATTCCAGTCTTTGTTTATATTTATCCACATATACACATTTTCAGTTTTCTTCTTGAAAGACATCCTATTTAAATTCTTTTGGGTGTATGTCGGTAAGAGACTCTGTTTTTATTTATCTTAAAATATTTGTATTTCAACCTTTTCCTTGAAAGGTATTTTATGGAGGATACGATTCTCGATTAATAATTTTTGTGTGTGTTTTGTTTTGTCAGCACTTTGAAGATCTATTTCTATTTACTGACATTTGCCATCCAGTGTTGCTTTGGAGAAAGATATCAGTCTAATTTTTGTGTTGTTTTGCAGCTGACACTCTGATTCATGATTTTCATTCCTTTTTATATTCAACTGTTTCATTAATAATGATTCTTCTTGAGTCTGTGCATTCATGTTTTTCCCCTCAATTCTGAAACACTTATGCAGACAAAAATTATTGGTCTGAATCCATATCTTTGCCTTATGTAGCTATTATGATATATTCTTTCCCCTCATTTTCACCTTTGCTTTTTCCTATGCATTATGGACAAAGTTCCAAAGTTTGTACATTGTCTCATCATTTTAAATTTCTGTTTAAATTTTGTTTTACATGTTAAATTTAAATTTCCGCTTTTTACTACATATTGTGTGAACGTAACTTTACCTTTATGTTTTTTGGTTTTCTTACATTTATTTTTTGAAACTTCAGACTTCTCCCTTTTTTTAAATTTCCATCCTGGTATCAGCCAATTTGGCCTCTAGCGTTTTATTCATATTTCCTCTTCTTAAAACTTGTGATGACAGCAAGATGTGATTTCTAAAATTTACTGGAGTGTGGCAATCCCCAACATTTTGGGCACCAGGGACCAGTTTCATGGAAGATGATTTTTCCAAGGCAATGGGCAAGGGGCTTCAACAGGAGGCAGTGATGCCAGTGATGGGAAGCGGCTGTAAATACAGATGAAGCCCACGGCTATGTGACTCGGCTCCTAACAGGCCTGTATGTGACCCAGGCATCAGGGACCATAGTAGCACAGAAATGCTTTTTCTCTGTCTCTGCTTCAAAATGCTTCCTCTGTGTGTTAAGGCAGATTCTGTTTGTGGTGTGAATTTGCTGAGCATTTGCCTCTAGGAGGACAACAGACAGGGCGGGGAGTGTCCTAACTACCCTCTGGGTACATTTGAGTGTTGACTTGTTGCTGTTAGTTTTAGATGGGGATGTGATGTAGGTTTTGTGATTAGCACTTGCTACACTTCACTGAGCAGATTCTGTTTTGCTCGTAATATTCTAACCCTGTGACAGAGTAAGATACAGTCTCTCTGTTTTTCTTGGGTTGGGCACGGACTCTGAAAACCTTTCCCTATAAGTAGCTTCGCAGCCCAGGCTCTTGTCTGTGCACCTGCCAGCAGCCCTGTTTCTTTGTGGCTCTCATGCATTTCAGAGCACACCGTGCTTTCACTGAGAAGTTAACAAAAATTTGATTGGGTTCTAGCAAAGGACAAAGGTACAGCCCAGAAAACACCAGGTTTTAAAACAATCCCTGGGCAGATGAAGATCGCTACACCAACTGTGGCTGGGAATCCTTCTATCACCATGTTGGTGCTAAAAGGGATCTCTGAATCGTTTACATTCCAATAAAAAAATTTGTACATTTGTAAAGATGCAAAGCGTCTCCTAATAGCTAATATGTCTTATTTTATTCTATTAACATAAATTGAAAAAATTACAATTATAAACATTTATAGCTTACATGTGGTTGTTTCAATTAGAAATACTGTAATTTATAAGGCTCATTGTATCCATCACTAAGACACACAAAGATAAGGTCTTTTATCACCAACCATTTCCTCCTTTTGTCCCTTTGTTTTATTATTTCTTCTCATTTTCACCAATTGTATCACTTCTCTTTTCATCATTTTCAGCATCTGTTACTTCTGCTCACCCTTTTCTCTCTTCCTCATCTCCCCTTCCCACAATACCATTTTCCACATAGCAGCAGCGAGTAACCTATCTGAGCATTTTGTGGTATGGAACGAACATCTAAAAGTTTAGTTAATGGGGTGGAGGGAGGGTTTGTGGGGCCACACCTATGGTGCATCTTAGAAGGGTACAGGCGAAACTTACTAAATGCAGAATACAAATGTCTTCATATAGTGATTAAAAGGCCATGGATGCTATGTTAAACAGTTTGATGAAAATATTTCAGATTGTATTTGAAGTTAGCACATTGTGCCTCGTGACTGCACTGATGTACACAATTATGATTTAATAAAAAAAAAAGTTTAGTTAAAAGAACTAGGATTAATTCTTGGTTCTATGAAACACTAAGTGACTCTCAACATGAACCTTGATTAGCCTCAGTTTTAAAAGGAATCAAAGGGAATATAAGCCACCTTGGAAAGTGAATACCATCCTGGGCACAGAGAAGCCAATTCACTTGCCCAAGGTCACACAGCTGCTAAATAGTGGAGCTGGGATATAAAGCAATTGAAATCAAAGTCCTTGATCCCAATCGCTCTAATTTATTGCCTACCCAAGCTAGACAGATACTTAAGGGCACATGATCTCTATTTTATCTCTCAAGATGCTCCCTGTGGTCATTTATTTCCTGTCTGGTGGACATCATTCCAATAGCTTTCCTTGGGTCTCTCTCTTTCCCCTTCTCAGATAGGATTTTGGCTCCTGGCTCTCCCTGGTCTGCTCCTGGGACTTGCCTCTCCTTGCTGTCCTCTCCAGTGGGCAGGGCCACTGTGGTTCTGGGTTGTGGTCATTCAGGCCCATTCAGATCAGCTTCTATTGGGAGCCAGTGGGAAGGAGGCTTCTTGTCATGGAGGTCAGAGATGGTGAAGAAAAATAGCCCCTCCCTGTGTCGGAATGCACAGCTGCTCTACTGAGATGAACCCGTTTCTCCGTCTTGGATTCCATTTCCAAAAGGCTCCTTCAGTTATCTCTGACTCATGACTTATCAGACCCCAAAGAAGTGAGGTGGGATAGAAAGCCCTGTGGGGTACTGGAAATCACTGGACTGGGTGAGCCCCTGCCCTGCTCTGTGCCTGAGACAGCACATCCCTGGAACAAGGATCCTAATGTCCACCTTGCCCTTCTAAGTACAGTAGTCCTCCCCGCCACCACCCCATCCATAGCTTCACTTTCAGACTTTAGTCAACTACAGTCAACCACAATCTGAGACTATTCAATGAAAAATTCCACAAATAATGTGCAAGTTTTTAAATCCATGCTGTTCCGAGGAGCAAGATGAAATCTCATGTCGCCTGCTCCATCCTGCCTGAGTTGGGAGGCATCCCTTTTGTCTGGGACTCCACACTGTGGACACTCCTGCCGTTGGTCACCTAGGTACAGTCCACTTGGGAGCCATCTGGGTTGTCAGATGGAGAAGATACAGTGTATACAGTTTGGTGCTATCCACGGTTTTAGGCATCCACTGGGGATCTTGGAAGTTATCCCCCATGGATAAGGGGGGAATACCTTATTAGAGAAAATAAATCATATGAAATGCTGAGGAGACGAACTGGAAAAAAAAAAAAAACTGAAAAACCCCAAGCACTTAGTTTACAATAATCTATGGTACAGAGGGTGCAAAAATATATATACACACACTTTAAGCGATGTTATCGATGTATTACTTTTGAAATTGAATTCAAGGTACCATTATGGGTCAAGGGTGCCTACCCATGATACCCACATCCATTTTACCTGCAATTCAAAAACTTTTGGGGAATGATGAATGATCAATTTTACTTCCAACAAGATTTCTTAAAATATGGATACATATTTTTGACACCCACAGTACATTGCAAAATAGCTAGAACAGAACAATTCTAATGTTTCTAGCATTGAGAAAAGATAGATGTTTAAGGAGATGAATATCCCAAGTACACTGATCTGTCTGATCTTTACAAATTATGTCAATGTATTGAGTTATCATTTGTCCCTCAAACCTATGTACATCTACAGTGAGTCAATTTAAAAAAGTGTTTTTTATTTAAAAAAAAAAAAACAAGTGTTAACCTTTCATATTTATCTTGAAAAAGAATCTTACGTGAATTGAGGCAATTTTCTCCGAGAGTCTGACACTATTTCTGTGTGATTATTAGTATTCTTGGGACTCTGATACACATTTATTTCACTGAGACCTGATACGTAGCCAAGATTATCAGCAGTAATTCAGACATGTGGATGTTATGCTCTTGCTGTGTTTTGCTGTGTAGTTTGATGTTGCTTTGCAGGGGAAGTGGTAGCTAACTATTGGATACATCATCATCATGATTTTGTTTAAAGTTGATTGCATAGTTTCTCAGAAAATTGCATGAGACAAACAGCAACAATGTGACCTAGGGGAGTGAATATGTTTTTCATAAATTTGCCAGAAATAGACATCTCAGGTTTCAATTACCAAGACGTTGAGGCTTCTATTTTGGCGTTGAAAGTCATTACAAATATGAATCACCGGAACAAGTTGAAAAACAAAAAGTCAGAATTTACCTTAAACCAGGCTATCTCAACCTCAACGCCACTGACATTTGGTGTTGGGGAGTCTGTGTTGGTGAGGGTAGTCCTATGTGTTGTAGGATGTTCAGTGTCATTCTGATCTCTACCCCCTAGATGCTAGTAACACCCTCTCAATCGTGACAACCCAAAAAGTGTCTAGATAATGCCAGATGTTCCTCTGGCATGGTGGTGGCACAATGTCACCCTCATTGAAAATCAAAGCCTTAAACTCACACTATGTTAATTTACCTGGAGCAGGTTATCAATGAATTGAAAAACAACCCCTTCAATAGGAAAAAAATGATAAAAAGAAGAAAGAAGCTTAAGATGATCCATTTCCATTGATTTTGCATTCAGGGTATTCTTTAGGTCAAGATATTTTCCTAAAAGTGAAAAGAATTCACCCAGTGTTCTCACAAATGCACTTTCCCTGCCTTATTGTTTGACAGATCATTCCCAGACAAAGCAAAGAGCTCCTGATGGCTGCAATTTATTTCAGAATCCAGTACACCAATTTCCTCCTCACATCTCAAGCTATTGCTGTTCTTTCAGGATCGTGTGACAACATTTACCTCCTACCACTTCGCAGAGACGATTTCTCCCAGACACTACATAAAGTTAAGGACTTGGTATTACACAATTAAATGGTCCTTTTAAAGACTTTACAAAGCTCCACAGATTCATTTAAATAGTGACTCATCAAATTATCCTTCTCAGGAAGCAAAACCCACTTTCCATTACCTCATTTATGAGATTTAAAATCTTAGGAGTCTGGTAAAACACAACACAACTTCAAACTAGGATGGTGTGAAGTTCAGGGGGTCACAAAGAACTTGCAAAAGACCTTTGATGAAGACCTTCGGTGAAAATTTTATTTTGTTTTACATCATGATTTCTTATATTTCCTCTTTTTAAAAAAAATCCCAATAACTCTTAGAACCATGCATCAAACTGCCACCTCTATTTGAATGAAGGAAGAAATAGGCTTGCTCTCCCAAGATAGTGGCTGGGGAGTACTGGGTTGAAGTGGTCTAATTCCCTTCGTCTCTCTTCCCATCCCAGCCTTTGATGTCTGCTAGTAGACCAAGAAATGGAGAGTTTGGGGGTTTATTTGATCAGAGAGCTAAAATGCCAGTGAAGGCTGAGCTCAACTCTGCTGGGGAAGGGAAGGAAGAGAAAACATAGAGAAACGTGAGCAGGGCGGGGTTTGGAAACAGTTCCTGTTACTGTCTGCCTACTCCAGGACCCCAGTCCTGCACTTAGACAGCAGAAGATTGAGATTATCCTGAAAGGGATCTGAAAGAGATCCAAACTCTACACACAGTCGTCTTTCCAGGTCTGGCTCAAATGTCCCCTTTCCAGTAACTTCCCAGTTAATCCACCACTGTCCACAGCCTTTCTAAGGGAGCCTCTCTTAGGGCTTTTATCCCCCTGCACCTTTGCTGCAGTTACTCACGTGCACACCTTAGATTTCGTATTGGACTGTGAGGCCCTGCAGAGCGAGCTCTCTGTGGATGGTTTGTCTGCAGGTATCCAGCTCTGAGCTGTAACATTTGTCTTCACTCAGCAAAAAGGAGAAGTGGAGACCCGTGTCTGAAGTCCACTTAGTGTGACTCCACTCCAGACCGTCCCTAAGGTCCCAGCCCTCCTACCCCAGCCCTAAACTGAGAAACTGCACAGCAGTGAGAAACGCCCTCACACCCCATGAACACATCAGCCAAGATTATTCAAGCAACTAGTATAATTATACTCATAAATGCAGGAAATCAGAATCTCCTGACAGATTTCCTGCATTTTCTCCTTCTGCCTCCTTTCCTTCTTTCTTCCCATCTTTCTTTCCTTCCTTCCACCTGTCTCAAAATTTTATCTATCAATCTTTCTGTCTATCTATCTGTCTATCCATCCATCCATCTACTTTTATAGACTAAGGTGGTGCAAGTGCAGTTTTATTACACAGATACAGTGTGTAGCAGTGACCTCTGGGCTTTTAAGTGTACCCGTCCCCCAAACAGTGTCCCTTGCACCCCATCAGTACTTTTTCTCCTCCCTCACCCCCCTCTCACCCTCCCACTATTTGGAGTCTCCAGTGTTCACAATTCCACTCTGTATGGTCATATGACCTCATTGTTTAGTGAGGACATTTGGTATTTGACTTTTTGTTTCTAAGTTATTAGCTTTAGGATAATGACCTTCAGTGCCACCATGTTGCTGCAAAAGATGTTTTATTCCATTTTATGGCTGAGTAGTAGTCCATAATGTGTGTGTGTGTGAGAGAGAGAGATTTTCTCTATCCAATCATCTGTTGATGGACATTTTGGTTGATTGTGCCTTTGCTATTGTGAATAGTGCTGTGGTAAACACGTAAGTGCAGGTGTCTTTTTTTAATGTCATGATTTGTTTTCCTTTGGGGTAGACGTCCAGTCCATTGCTAATTATCTTTATTCTGGGGCGTTAGGATTCAGTGGAGAATAAGATCAAGTCTTTATCATCCTTGAGCTCACTTCTTAGTGTAAATCTCAGCCTTATCCTGAAGCTCTCCAAAGGGATTTGGCCACTTTCTTCCCCCCAGGTGGGGCAGTTGGGGGGCCTGAGAGGCGAGGAGCAGAGCCAACCATCACACCTGCTTGGGGTGCCCAGTGCCCTGGGTCCCTCCCAACATCACATTCATACCTTTTACTCAAGCCAGTATCCCTTGTTTCCTATCATGTCAGGGATCAGGGTATCAGGAAATCACCTGTCACAGAGAGATAGCGCCACCTTGAATAGCTTACTTCATTTTACAAAGTGATTTCTTGCATTTCCTCTTTTCCTTATTCCAGAAACTCTAAGAACGATGCATCAAGTTGCCATCCCTGTTTGGAAAAGCTTCCTACCAATCTGATGTGTGACCAAAACACAGAATGCTTCAGGTCACAAGGAAACCATAGACTTGATCTCACAAGAGCGTGGCTGATTTGTCATCTGACATATCCCATTACTGATATTATGAAAAACTATTACTTTAAGAAAAGATGCCCAGGAAAGCCAGTTAGATCCATCAGAGAAACAAGGGCTTGTAGACTCCTGCAGGTTGAGTGACATTGAGAGAGTTTTATAAAAAGATATCTCCTAATTTGAATTTTAGTCTATTGAGAGAAATGTTAATTATGGCATATATAATGTCTTATCCAGAGACTTTCCACAGGCAGTAAAATTAGTTCTGTTGTTGTGAGTAGAAGAAACAATGGACAATTTTAAATTGGCATCTTGGAAACCTGAGCACTATAGGCAGGATCACATGTCATTAGAAGGAAAGAGAATGAGTTCCTGCAAAGGCACATTTGATTTTCTGTTTGAGAAACACATTCTCCCAAATACATGGGTATTTTTTGAGATGTTCAGAAATGTATTTCAATGGGACACATTGTTCCTTCCCCGTGGCACATCCTTTATCATGATGTTAAGTGATAAAGCTCTGGTGACAGAATTGGATTTCTGTGCCCCATCCGAACTAGATTTATCAAGCATACATAAGAAACGTATTATAAATCAAGGCGCTGAACGCACTGACATCACTCATCCTATTTTCTTAATGTGTTTCCAGGCTACTGTCCCTACTTCCTTTCTCAGGGAATTATTTAGTTTCTATTTGTGTTTGTTTTGCTTTAGGTCCCAGAAGAGCATTACTGAGGTCAGCACTTCGGGAGATGCTTATTCCAGTGAACCAAATGAAGTCACCGTGGTTCACACGTGCTGTTTATGCCGTCAAAGCAGCATTTAACTCTTCCACCAGCCTTATCTACTGCCTGGGGCCTGGAGGCAGTGGGTGTGGGCAACCGGGCCTCAGGAGCCACCTTCCTCAACTCATTAGCAGATGAGGAGAGACATCAGGCCACATTCTCCACTGGGGAAACTACATTAAATGTTTCATAAAGCTGGACCAACATGACCATAATTGATCCTTAATTTAAGTGATGTGAAATAAAGCATCTGTTGGAATTTATCTCCAATGGCATAGGAACTCTTGTATTAGAGTATTTACAAGTAAGAAATAATAGCTCTTTGGGATAAAGCTGGAGCCAGAGGTCCAAACCACTTACTCTACACTCTCAAAGGCACTTTTCCAATTCTCTTTCCTCTTGTGCCAGTTCTTTTGAGGACGATTGGACTCATTCTTCCCCCGGCAGGCAGACTCCTGGCTCCAAGTGTCGGGCTCCAAGCATGTTTCTTCGTTCCAAGGGAGCTGCACCCTGGGTGAAATCAAAGACCACATTCCTTTGGGAGACCTAGCCCTTGGTCGTCTGTAATAACCAGGAAACCTCATATGTGCATGGACTTTAATTTATCTTCTGTGCTTAGAGAATGGTGGTGAGATAGTGTGGCGTGGGGACTAGGAAGGGCACCAGAGCCAGGCAGCTCTGCAGCCAGCACCCAAAGTCGTCACGGTGTCCTCATTACGTCCTCAGCCAATCATTTCACTTTTTAGACTTATTTTCCTTGCCTGTTTAAAAAAAGAAGAAGGCCTAACGCCTTTAGGATGGTTAACAAAACTAGAGAAGTTAGCTGTCATTCCTGTTATAGACTCACTTTCATGACACCATATCTTCTCATGAAACAGGCTTCTCTGGCTCAGATACGGGTCTTTCTCTCACACAGTCTTCGTTCTTGCTGTTCCATCTTTTGGGAACCCCCTTCCTCTCAGTGTTTTGAGGACTGGCGCTTCTTATTCTTCAGGTCTTAGAGTTTAAGTGTCACCTCCCTGGTGAGACGTGCACTCACCAATCCACCTTGGTGTGTCCACCTCCCGCCCCTCCATCTGCTCCACCGCCCACTTGGGTTAGTGGTTCTCTTTCATAGCATCCTCACCTTGCCTGCATCACATCTGTCACACTGTGTTTTCATATTCCTGTTTGTTTCCTTGTTTATTTTTGTAATTCTTACCCTGGGGAACTGATGGCCTTAGGGCAAAACTTGGCTTTCTAGGTCCTGAAGTATGGCCTTTTGACTGATTCCCACTGTTGCAGAACAAATTAATTTTATTAAAAGGGGTGCAACAGGGAACAAGGAAGCTTTTCTTGCCTCCTTTGGTGCTTAAAAAAGAGGAATCTTGAAATCAGGTGGTTGCAGATTCTCCACGCCTGAGCGTCAGCTGACAATCATAATACCTGTTTTGTCCACAAGTGCAGCATTTGACAGCTATAGGCCTAACAAATACAGTCATCCCTTGCTACCTATGAGGATTGGTTCCAGGTCTGCTGTGTAGGCCAAAATCCACACATACACATTGGCTGTGTTAGGTGCCTCATGCCTGTAATCCCAGCACTCTGGGAGGCTGAGGTGGGTGGATGGCTTGAGCTCAGGAGTTTGAGACCAGCCTAAGCCAAGTGAGTCCCTGTCTCTACTAAAAACAGAAAACTTAGCCAGGAGTTGGGGCGGGCACCTGTAGTCCCAGCTACTCAAGAGGCTGAAGCAAGAGGATCACTTGAGCCCAAGAGTTTAAGGTTGCTGTGGGCTATGATGCCAGGGCACTCTACCCAGGGTGACAAAGTGAGACTGTCTCAAAGAAAAAAAAAATCCATATATGATCAAGAAAAACTCACCTACACAAAAAGTCACCCCTCCATGTAGGCAAGTTTTGCATGGTGCAAAACAGTGTCTTTTCGACCCAGGAGTTCGGTTCTGTGTAAGTAGGCCCCTGCAGTTCAAACCTTGTTTTGTTGAGTGTTTCTTACAATTCCCTGCCAAGTTAAAATAAATGGGCACATTTGTCCCCAGTTTAAAGGGGAAGAAAAAAAGGTTTCAGGTCAAAGAAACTTTAGGTCCATCACACTGTGCTACCAGAAAATAGGCAGAGAAGCCACATTACTACGTATGGGTTGAAAAAGGATGGTGTGTTTCCTGATGCAATTTTGTATTTGGAATGTGAAAAAATATCGTTTTCCTTATGTGCATTGTAGGATATAAAGCTCTACATTGTTTTGGCTGAGTGGGCATAAGTTAAAATAGTTTATAAAACCCACACTGTCCTACTGTTGGGTCTGTCTCTTCCTTGCACACAATGCTCACAAGGCCTTGGAAGTGACCTTCAATTCCTCCCACCTCCAGCCAATCACCAGGTCCTGTCCATCAACTTCTTCAATATTTCTCTTCACTTATTAGCTTTCATCTCGAGCTACCTTTTCCCCCTCTCCCCCTCGCTGAACTATACTTGCTAGTTTAGTTCCCAAACAAGCTGCTTTCTCTGTTAACTGCACCCTTCTGCAAGTGCTCTGTGGACCCACATAGCCGTGTATCCAAAGTATAGGCAAGTGCAGGATCTATGTGCACTTGACAGCATGGGGTCTGATCATTCTGCACCGCATTTGCAAATGTGACGGGCAAACTGGGGCAGTGCTGATGGCCTGTCAGAATTGAGTTTCTCAAACACCATCTGATGGGTCATTAAAAACAAAATCCCACTCCATTGTGAGCCAACGCTTTATAAATGAGAATACATCATGAATTGGTAGAAAAAGAATTTTCAAAAAGTCAAAGATACTCAGTATAATACCGTTTTAAAAATTATTAGGATTCAGTAGGAACCAAGTTACACAGGAGAAAAGATGATATATTTTCGGCATGCATTGCAAGGTACATGGGTGGTGCCCCATAATGAAAGACAGATTAGCAAGAGACAAGCACAACCATATTTATTTACCATAAGTTTTATGTGACATGGGCCTTCAGAAATGAAGACCCAAAGACCCAGAGAAAACCATAGTTTTATGGTTAGGTTTGATGAATAATGGTCTTGTAGAAGTACGAGGTAGGTTGGACAATTAAATTTGTGAACTCTTCCTAGAAAAAGTGTTTTGAAGGGTGGACTGTGGGCTGGCATTGGTGCACAGCTTCCCAAGAGGAGCACATAGAAGGCGACAGTAGTGATATTCAGCAATGAGGGATGTAGCACCTTTTCTAGGATGAATTCTTGAACCTAATTGTCAGACCTCATATGATTAGATGAAAAGAGGATAATGACCAAATGGTAATGAACTTGGGAGAACATAGCAAAGCCCCTCAGGACAGAACAAGTTCACATCAAGGTCTTTCTGCCTCCATGGTTTCTTCAATTCCCTTCACCTTAAAGTACCCAGTATGCAATCAATGATGGCCTATTGGAGGGACATTGTTTTCATGCACCTCATCAATTTCTGTGAAGTTTCTAAATGCTTACTTTCAATTTCTGATTTTACCTCCTAGGGGGCCACTTAGAGCACCATGTTAGAGAAAGGCCAAACCAATACAAATTATCAAGAAAAAGATGGAGCAGGCCTGAGGGCTCAGTTCTGTTCAGCCAAAAGAAATAAATACTTCTTACTGAACAACCTTCCCGGGATCTGCACCAGGGTGGGTAAAGGCAAAGAAAGTTTACAGTGGAGTGGTTCAGGGGCTCATAATTTTACCATGTACCCTGTGGCTTTGTATATTCATATTCACACATTTAATTATCCATGTATTTATACTTTGTTTAGCCCAATGTAATGGGACTGAAATGAAACCTCTAGTATGGTGTGTTGGAGAGACTGTCCAGATTTCTGGATAGGAGGTAGGACTATGAAATTGTATCACTTTTAGAATATTATCCAAGCTTTCAGAACACTAGCATCTCTGGAAGAAAGCAGCTCAAAGAAATAACATATCTATGCATTATGTTCTATCTGGAAAGTATCCAGCCATATAATATAAACAATTATACTAACAGTGGCTGGATACTTTCAAGATGGACCTCATATTTTTGTTGTATGCTACCAAAAAAAAATAATGGTTCCCTGGCTAAAACATTTTTTTAATCACATGCTACATTTGGTGCTGAAACATTTCCCAAGAAAGCCATGATGAACAACAGTTGCTAAGCTGAGATTTGGTTAGTAAAAGCAGAGTAGGATGAGGGGGAAGAGAGAAATATTTGTTAGAAAGAGAGCGTGAAGTATATTTAGGGGTGAACAAGAAGGTAGCTGAAAAGATAGGGAAGATTTATAGATGATGGCCAGGACCTGGAGAGCCAGTAATTTTTCCTTGGATTTTACTCAAGGCTATGTGCATCATAAAATAAGAGAAGCCAAAAAATAAGAGGGGTCAAAGACAAGCTCATACACAACATTAATCAATGCTAAAGAAGAGAGACAAGACCCATCTGAAGGCTCAGAATAATGACTTTTGAGATTCTTTACCACAAAAGCCTGGGTAGATTTGTAACTAGGAAGCAGAACAAGAGTATGGGAGGCACTGGGGTCTGTTTGAGAAAGTCTGAGCTCTGCACCTGCAATTCTGTTTTCAGTGCCCGTGGATTTGGGCCCCCAGGGCAGGATGGTTTGTTGCTATGTCAGGTTCAGAATGAGTTGAACTATTTCAGGACATGAGAATGCAGATGTTCCACAGGCCATCATCATGGTTACTTGAGGTTTTGCAGTGACGTTTTCACGTAATAAGAATATAACCTTAAAATTTCAAAACCTAAAGTTAAAAATAAGAAACAGCTTGGGGAGCAGAAAAAGGGGCTCGGCAGTGATTTTAGGAGACACTCGGTTGCAGACTCAAGTTCTTCTGTAACCACCCCCAACCTTGAGCAAACCCCCAAACCTCTTCTGATCTCTAGTTTGTTATCTGAAATATGACAACAAAAATAATCTCTGCAGAGTCTGCTTGACTAGGTTGCTGTAAGGATAAAATCAGATCATATAATGGGAGAAATGTATAAGAATGGGAGAAAGAGTAAAATGCCTGAGATAGGGTAAATTTGAGAAATGCAATTACATGCTTAACTATCGCTTACCTTGGTCTTGAATCTAGACATGAAGGAGCTTCATTTAAATTATGGAAATAAATTTAAAGCATTTATGTGGGCATGTGTATATATCTTTAACCTATTCCAGGTAGTTTATAAACAGTGTGGGCTGTATTAATCAAGTTCACATTAATGTCTTATGGGATAGAATTCCCCTTCTCCTGGGGGAATACTGAAGAACTAAAAATTGAAATATGATGGATTCTTGTTTTTGCTATTGTTGCTGTTTTTTCATCCATATTCTCTTCCTCAATATCAAGTGTTTCCTAATGGAAGTGAACTAGAACCCAGTGACCCATCCAGAAGTTAGTTCTTGCTCTTCTTTTTCAATGACTTATTATGTGGTGTTTTCAAATCAGTTTCTTCTGGCTCACCTGTTAGAAAACTGACCCGACCCAAGGGTGAGTCCACTGATTCAGGTGGACAGAGGGCTTTTGACAGGTGAGGAGGGAGGAAACGGTTGTCATCTGACTGTGGAGTCCAGAACTCAAATTTAGTTTCCTGCAACTGTTTACTCCCTCCCAATTCAGGCTGACATTAAAGAAATAGCCCAGCCCTTCAGGTCCGTGTCCCTGGGCCCCATTTGCTGGCAAGCAGCCAATCTCATTTTCCTAGGACCTGTTTGTATTTAAATATCCACAGCCAACAGCTACATGGGAGCAGCTGCTAACCTCAAAATGCTGAAATTGTTGGAACCCCATTTCTCATTAATATGCATTCCTTTGTCCATATTGCCTTATTAATGGCATACAAATTAGACCAATTTATTTATTACATGGGCAATCCTGTAATGGTGTCCAGAGAATTTTAGAACTAAGGACCGCCAGTAATATTATCATCCACATTCTAGAAGGAGGGAACAGACTCTAGGGCACCTTTCTCATGTCCAAAGATTTGATCAGATGAAAGATCATTTGATCTGACTTAAATGGATTCATATTGCTTCTCAGCATTTAAAAGAAAGTGGGGGGAGTAAAATTTAAGCCTCTGAATTCCAGAGCAGTGATTTTCAACTGGTATGCCTTGGCACACTGGTGTGTCAGAGGATCTTTTTTTTTTTAATAATTTTATTGAATCATAATTGTGTACATTGGTGCAATCATAGGGCACAATGTGCTTCATATACAATCAGAAATATTTTGATCATACTGTTACAGATAGCCTTCATGGCATTTTCTTGATCACTATAT
>CAUYON010010359.1:0-14169 GCA_963573935.1 Arctocebus calabarensis | reverse complement strand
GGTTATTTTCATCAACCTGATTAACATAGACCACCCGGCAATAAATTGTGGTACATACGTGGAATACTGTGCAGACTTAAAGAAAGATGGAGACTTTACGTCTTTCATGTTTACATGGATGAAGCTGGAACATATTCTTCTTAGCAAAGTATCTCAAGAATGGAAGAAAAAGTATCCAATGTACTCAGCCCTACTATGAAGCTAATTTATAGCTGTCATATGAATGGTATAACCCAACTATAACACAAGAATATAGGAAAAGGGGGGAGCGTAGGGAGGGGTGAGGAGAGGGAGGGGCGGAGGGAGGGTAATTGGTGGGGGAGGGGTGGAGGGAGGGTAATTGGTGGGGCCACACCTACGGTGCATCTTAGAAGGTTACAGACTAACCTTGCTAAATGCAGAATACAAATGTCTTCATATAGTATCTCACTCTTTTCTGCCAGGAAGGACTTGGCAGTTTCTAACCATACATGTGCTCATGGGAGACCCTGTTGGACCCTTGTCTGTCCCACTACACTAAGTTCCAGGAGGGTCAAAACTCTACCTCCAAAGTACAGCTGCCTCCCCAGGGTCTGGCAGTGCCATCAAATAATTGCGAAAAAAACTGCGAAAAACTGAGCAAAAATGGGCGCGCCATGGACATTTGTTGGAGCAATGGAGGAAGGAAACTGAGAGACAATGGAAATGTGTGTGTGACCTACATCTTGTGATGGAGCCTTTTCTGGTATTTTGCCACAGAGTCTCCAAATGCTTTAAGATCTGAGATATATTGGGGATTTGAATCTAAACTTCCAACCATTCCATAGAAGCTTCTAAACCCTAATCTCTTCCTTTGACTTTCTAAGGGCACAGACACACTGGCTCCCTCAGAGCTTGGACAAAGGGGACAGGAGCCACTGAGCTAGTGGGAACTGGATGGGCAGAAAGTATGTCCCTAAGCAGGGGTCAGCTGGGCCTCCGCTCTTGGTGAGCACATGGGCATTCGGTGGGAGTGGGCTAAGGTGATCAACATCAGCAGGCTTCCTTTGAAACCTCCTCTTCTAGTTTTCCCCAGCTGGAATAAATCTTTCCTGTCTCCTTAATCTTATGCACCTTGTTCATGATAAGATTCTAGGAGTAGCCTTGGGATGTGTTGGGAGAACATGGGCTTAGAAGCCAGGCAGGCATGGATGTGTATTCTGGCTGTGTGACCTTGGGAGAGCCACTCAAATGTTATATGCCTTACTGACTACATCTATGGAATGGGGGCAAAGAGTTTCGATTCAGAGGGCTGGGAAGAGAATTTATGTAAAAATTATCTTTAATGCTAATCTATTTTCTTGAATCTCGAACTTAGATTCTGAATCTCTCGAAGGGTCTCAGAGACCGACACGGTGCCAGTACCTGATCCTGAACACCTGTGAAACGTCTGTGCAGAGATGCAGGCAAGCAAGCCTCTTACTCTCCAACGCCACCTGCGCATGACCTCTCAGAGACACAGATCTTACAAAGCTTTCCCTAGCTTTCTTCTGAGCAGCCGTGATCATAGTAAAGACAAGCTAGAGGTCTGGCCTCTGCCACTGGCCCCGTCTTTTCCCAGGTCTTGGCTTCCTCTTACACTCCTTGTAAGAATATGTGTGAACACTTTGGATATATTAATACACAGCAACCAGCCAGAATCATCACCCCTCAGTTCTGGGGAAATTAGCATTTAAATTGAGGTGTTTTTCAGCGAGGTAAATTACCCTAGAGCCAGCCAGCCAGCCTGTTTTTATTTGGGGAAAGCTAGGAGTCTTGCTCTGGGAGCTATTGACTCTGCAGGGAGGGGCCTGCTGTCCATTGTCTGGCCCCACGGCTCTTTCTAGGCTGCCCAGAAGCCTCCATAAAGGGTTGCATTAAACTCCCAGCACCGATGAGGACATTTCCCCATGCTGTGCCCTGTCCCTCACCCCCAACTGAACCAAGTCTATCTGCCAAGCTAAAGGAGTGACTTTGGCTGACATCTAATGTCCTTCTTGAACAAAGAGTTGGGAGCCCTGTTCCATCACGGCTCTGCCCCTGCTTGGCTATGTGATGTGGGGAAGCTACTCCTCTTCTCTGGAACTCAGAGGGGTGGCAAAAAATGTTGGAAGCTCAGCTTGGGGCTGTTGGGCTAGATTTTGTTTATAGCTGCTTTGTAGTTACTGGAGTCCGCATGGTGTATTGGTGATTAAAATGGTTACACTGGCTTATTTAAACCCACTCTGAAGTTCTCCCTTCCTGGGGAGCAGGTGGAAACTCTGTTCTTATATGATCTACTCCTTAATTATGGGTCTTATTTTAAGTTCTCTGGTCAAACAATCAAGACTTAGTCATTCTTGGTTCAGTGCCCATAGCTCAGTGAGTAGGGTGTACCCGAAGGTGGTGGGTTCGAGCCTGGCCTTGGCCTGCTAAACAACAATGACATCTGCAACCAAAAAATAGCCAGGTGTTGTGCCAGGTGCCTGTAGTCTCAGCTACTCAGGAGGCTGAGGCAAGAGAATTGCTTAAGCCCAAGAATTGGAGGTTGCTGTGAACTGTGATGCCACAGCACTCTACCGAGGGTGACACAGTGAGACTCTTTCTCAAAAACAAACACACAAACAAAGAAACAAATGACTTAGTCATTATTTCATGTGGCCTTTCATTCATTCATTTAAGATTCAAGAAATGTTTACTATTATGAGCCAGACTTTAGGAATACAGTAATAAAAATGGCATTCTCTGTCCTCCAGTTACAAATGCTTCCTATGAATGCACATGCAATCAAGGTAAGTAATATTTTCGAAAATGTTTTAAAATGAAGCAGCATTTTTCATTCTCTAGAAATCATATTTGAGCTTTGCATCCCAATGCTGACTTTGTAATGTCTTGAGTTGGACAACAGTTTTAAAAGCTAGCCTGTGCTTTAAGTGAAGGTCCCCTTCTGCATCACGAGCTGGGTCTACATGGATCATCCCGTCTTATTTTAATGTGCAGACGGTGTGGGTGCTGACTTCAGAGGAGTTCCCACCAGAAAGGAAGGGAAGTAGGAAGCTCTTCTCTGGGCCATCAGTGCTGCAAGGAATTGTGATAATCAGTTGTGAGTGTCTCAGTGATGCTCCTGCTGGCCCTTCAGAAGTCAAATCACTCTTCAGTCACCCCAGTGTAAGGATGGTTTCAATAAATGCTTAAGATGTCAACAAGGTCTTGGAGGAAATCTATGGGTAGTTAAGCAGGGGCAATGGGGTTTGTTCTCCCAGACTCAAGGTATGGTCTGGGGAGTTTGCAAGCCCTTTCATTCAACAAGCCAACGGGAGCTCCCATGAGAGGTTGCAGAGGCGAGGAAGAGGTTCGAATTCAGCCTCCAACTCCTGTACCCACAGGGTAATGACAACTTCCAGGCATAAACCCTTTGCTTCCATAAAGGCAGAGGTGGTAGAGGACGATGAGCTTAGAACAATCAGAAAAAAAGGTGCTTCAGAGTATAGAGCAATAATGACTTTGGACTTTGACAATGGATTCAGCTGTCACTCTCTCAAAAGATTGCCCCAGACTATCTGTGTCATGATGGGTGCCAGTGCAGAGGCCCAGAGCCAAGCTCAAACAAGAAATCATACAGCAAATACCAGCAAGGATCAACAAGACCAAGTTTGTGCCAGAGACCTTCCCAGCAGCATCTGCCTGCACTCTGGCCAAGCCAAGGGGTAGGGTGGACTGCAGGTAAGGGAGAGACAGGCTGAGGGGAGTACTTTGAACAGAGATGTGTTTACCCTTACCAAGGAAGCTTTACATCCTTAATCAGCAAGTGGAAATACTTCTTTGATATCAGTGGAATGAAAACATGATGGAATGGTCATGTCCACTTCATGTAGAAAATGAAGACTACAGTTTTTTGCATACTGTGTTAAAGTGAAAAAAACATTTGAACCCTTTAAAGCACAAGTGGAGGGTTATAGGTTAGAGTGGTAATGTTTAAGGTTCATGGGGGGAAGTTCAGGAACCAAGGAGTACAGACAAGGAGCACTTAATGCAGACTGGGGGATTCAGGAAGGCTCCCTGGAGGAGGTGGGTTTTGGCAGATTGGGAGGGACTCTCCAGGGAGAAGGCAAGGAAGGAAAGGGGAGGGGGAGGAGAGGGGAAGAGGGTGGGACCCAGGGGGAAAGAATAGCATGCGTTGAAGTCCAAAGCAGGGAGGAGAGAGAGAGAACTAGAAGGAAGATAAAACACATGGAAACCATAGAACCTAAGTTTCAAGATGCTAAAGCAGTGAGAGAAGCAAGGATGAGATGGGCCTTGAACCCGATGTTGCTGGGTCTTTTAAGTGATGTACAGATGTGGACTTTATTCTGAAAGCAGGAAGACCTATCGTAGGGCTTTCAGCATGAAAACAGCACCATCAGACTGGATCTTTAGACACAGTACCTGGCTAAAAGATAGAGAAGGGAACAAGGATAGAAGCAGGAACATCAGTTATGAGGCTCTACAGTAATCCAGATAAGAAATAATGAAGCGGTTGTATAACAATATAGACAAGAGGCTCGGTCTGGGAGGCCCAGGAAGTAGCAGCTGCGGGTCTCCATGGTCACCTGCACACGGGAGGAAGTGGAAGGCAGAGTGTGGGATGTGTGGAGCGGCTGTAAGCCCCAGGGCTCCAAACCATGCCTCCCCTCCACAGTGACTCCTGGCACCTGTCTCCCCGAGATTCACTTACTACTGAGCACAAGAGCCCTATGCACATGCTCGTGTTTATCAGCCACGGCCAGAGAGCAGACAGGTGTGCTTTGCCCCACACAGAAGTCCTCAGCCTCCTTTCTGCCTCTGCTGTCTTCCTCCATCTCCCCGTTAACTGCTTAGCTCTCCAGGAGACTCAAGCCAAACCCCCAGCGTTTTAGTCTAGCTCAGCTCCCTCCCAGATGGAGGGAGCCTCTCAGGGCTACTGTTTGTTCCATGGTGGAAGGCAGCTCTTCCTTCCCGGATGTTTCTAGAATCAGGGCTGCTGACTGGCTTCACTGGCTGCTCAGGGGCCCACACATGTGGGCCAATCTAATCGCAGCTGATGCTCCCAGAAACAGGCCTTACTGCTCCCATTTAATAGCAGAAGAAGCAGATACAGGGCAGAAGAGTGACTTATTTAAGGGATCTCAGGGTTTTGTTTGTTTGTTTTTCAGAACCAGAACTGGCTACCAATCCATGTTCTTCATTTCCAACCCAGGCCTGTTTCTGCCTGTATGTTCCCAAGGGTTAGTAAGAATGACCACTCTACCTGCCTGACGCCCTCTCTGAACCGTGAACCCCTTCAAAGCAGGGGCAGCGTTTGATTCTTTTTTGTGCCCTTCTCTGAGTCCTCCTGTAGGCTTCTTAGACCTCGTGGTATCACCTCCTCCAGGACGCTGTCCCTAGCCCCTGTTGGAAGCCATGTCCTTCTGTTTCCGCAGCACTAGGCTTTGGTCCTGACCTCAGGGTCTTCATCTCTGCTTGGTTGTTTTCTGTTTGTTTGTCTTCCATCTCAGATTTGACACTCAGTGTTGCAGGGATCTACGTGTCTAGTCCCCCTCAGGGTCTCCTCCCCACAGTCTGACTCCAGACTCTGGTGACAGCTGTTTCTGTTCTGGCTTGGGCCACCGTCCCCTCTCACAGGAAGTGCTGCAGCAGCCTGATAATGACACTCTCTGCACTCATCCTTGTACCCTCTAACTCTCGTACCTTTCTGTGGCCAGAACGATTTTCTAAAATGATGATTGCAACACAAATCATCATTAGCTCCATGCACCAGTATTTTATCGCTGCAAGAAACTTGGTAGCTCAAAACAACTTCAACTTAGTATCTAATAGTTCCATAGGTCAGAAGTATGGCGTGGGATTCTGGGATAACATCTAGGTGTCAGCAGGGTTACGCTCCTTCTGGAGGCTCTGGAGGATCCATTTGTCTTTTTGTTCTTCTTGAGGCTGCCCATGTCCCCTGTCTTTCTTCCTCCATCTTCAAAGCCAGCTACGGCCAGTCGAGTCCTTCTCACACCACACGCTCTCACCTTGCCTGGTCTTCTGCCTCCCTCTTCCACTTTAAGGGCCCTTGTGATTCTATTGTGCCCTGCCCCATCATCCAGACCCCTCTTTAGCTCAAGATCAGATGATTAGTAACCTTATTTCCCCTGCACCCTTATGCCTCCTTTGGAATGAAAGAGAACTTCTTTTCAGGTTCCATGGACATCTCGAGGGGGTATTATCCCACCTGCCATGCTCTAATTGTCTTTAGTTGAATTTCCTCCCCTGCAGGAGGATTATGTTACTGTCTCTTTTTTTATTTGGGGGGGGGGGTTAGAGGCCCCTTCTCTGTGTTTCTGCTAGCTTTTTCACATGGAATGTTTTTCCTGGTCACTCTTTGTTCCCCTCCCTGGACCCAGGGCAGGGACCACGTTTGCCTTATTCAGTGCTGGGCATCCAGCCATAACACGGAAGCTGGTGCTTACACTAATAAGTGCTTATTCAGTGAATGAGTGAGCAGCTCTTAGCAGAATGCAACTGTAGGGGAGACATTGTTCATTGGGGTTTTGCAATCTCTCTCCCACAGGGCCTATTCATTTCTGTCTCTTTTCCCATTCTTCCTTTTGTTGTCTAGATATCTAGCACACAAGATAACAAGTTACAATTTTAAGGCTAACATCATTGATTGTTTACAATATACTAGACATTATTCTAAGGACTGGGAAGCATTACCTCATTTCACATTCCCAACAACCCTGCGGAGTAAGTCCTCTTTTCTGTTATTTTCTTAAATGAGGGAGCACAGAAATAAAGAGGTTAAATGCACAGAGCTTATCAGCTGGGCTGTGAACAGCATGATCCTGTGCTCTTAAACACTATGCAAAAATATGCAGCAAATGTTTACTTTTGCCCCTAAATGAAATGCCGAAAAGTAAAGGTTGACACGTGGCAAATGCCAATGCCGGCTGAATATCCCAGAAGGGCGTCCTTTATTGAATGAGTCTCTTATGTTAGGTGGTCTGCGGGCTTTGTTTTGTTTCTAGCCTTCGCAACCATCCTGTGGGGTAGGTAGGTATTATCATTCCCCCGACAGAGGTGAGATCACTCTCCCAGAATCACATGTGATTGAATCAGGGCTGTCTGGCTCCACTCTGCCACCTACCTGTGTGACCACCGTCACACCTGCCTTCTTCCCTCTCTCTTACCCATCCTTCGTGCACACGTGTGCATGAACCCACATGTGCACACACCCAGACACACACACACACACACACATACACACAGGGAAGCCTGGCTTACACATGTGTTCCTTCTCTAAATGCAAAACCGTTTCTACCAGTGGCACCAAACTCGCTTAAGAATTCCAGGCATGACCATTACTAACTCCTGCCCTGGTAATTGTGAGCCTTGGAATCGAAAGAAATTACAGGCTAGAGAAACATTATCTTCTCCTCAGCCACTTCGCCCTCCATCTCCTTGTCTGTGTGTGTCAGCACCAGGATTCCTTCTCCTGTCACAACACCAGGAACAAGCTGAATTGCTGTCACTGGGTCCTCTGAACTATCTTCCTGAACTTCTCCCTCCAGTTCTCAAGGGAAGACATCTGAGGTCTCTGATACCTTCATATAAACCTTCAGGGGAGGGGTTGCAGGAAGTTCAACATCACCAGGTCCAACCTCTGCATTTTCCTGACAAAGTACCATCATTATCTCTGTTTTTCAGATGCTATAAATGAGACTCAGAGAGGAAAATTCACCTTGCCCCAGAATGCACAGCCTAGATGAAGCCCAACAGAGATTGCAACCTAGATCCTGCCTCCATAAGAGAACTGTGGGGCCTGGAGCTCAGGAGGCCCTGGTTCATAGTGGTGTCCGAGCTCTCTGATGGAGGGCACCTCTTAGCTTAGCTCTCTTGCTCCAGCCCAAATCCAGGGACTTCAGGCTCCCGGTTACGCCCCTCAATCCCTGAGAGTCTAGCTGTTTATTTTACCACATTCAAAGGCAGAAGCCAATATCCCTATAACTTTAAAAGCATTTCAAGTCCAATTAGAATCTTCATATTCTGGTGTTCAGGGGTATTTTCTGCCCTTAGTCCCACAGCACCACTTCACTGCACACTTCTCAAGGGCAGAGTGATCAGGATCTGTAGGCTCTATCATAACAACAAGCACATAGCAGGTGCACAGAAGCTGTTGCGAAATGAATCACAGGGCTGAATCCCAGTGAGTGTGATCAGCACCACTGACACCCACAGTCCTGCTGTGGCCTGGGAGCCAAATGTGCCAGTGTCTTTCTGTGTGGTGCTGAGTAAGTTCATTCTCATCTCTAGGGAGCCTTTAAGCCCTAGGGTCATTTCTTTGACTAACACAGGTGGCTTTAGCCCAAAGGAAGCTTAGAGGAAGTTCCCATGATGGGGAGCTGCCCTGTTCTCACTTGCCTTTTGGTCTCACATTTTGTAGTCTCTACAGTCAGAGCCACCTGCATTTACATCCTGGTTCCACCTCTCATCCCCTATGTGGCTCTGGTTGCACAGGGCATTGAACCTTTCCTGGGCTTTTGTGTCCTCATCAGAAAAATGGGAATAAGATTCATCTTTCGGTTCTCACACTTGCCGAAAGATTAGAAGTGCTCATAAAATGAATGGCTTAGCATAAGGCCTGAGAGTAGCAGGCTCTCAATAAATGGTAGCTATTGCTGCTGCAAAATGCACCACTCTGGCACATTCTAATGTAACACACTTAAAAAACTTGTCATGATTAGAAATAAGAAGGATGCAAATGGACCTCAAATCCTTTTCTTCTATCTCTGCTGTGATATATACGCAATTTGTTCAAGAGCTAAAATGAGAACACAAGACATGTGGCTACTAATTTGGGGTTCTTTTCTTTATATCATGAGAATCTTAAAATTTCTTTTCTTTCCATTTTGCTGGTAAATTTGGTTCTTTTGTAACCACATACCTTGCCCACGACCTCTGGCTAAATTGTTAATGCTAAAGGCAATGCTTTCAGCACAAATCATATATCCCTCTTCCTATGGCAGCCTGGGCCAAAATTGCTGTGAGCGCATCTATTTTCCCTGACACTGGGAACAGGGACTACCTGTGTCTTCTCTCTCCCATCCTAGCTCCTGACAATGCATTGGGCACCTAGGAGATGCTCAAAGTATAAAATTGAACCTCCAATAGATTGGTCTCCAAATTAAAGGAATAAAAGATGTTTCCAAACTTCTAACTTAAAGCAGAAGGTAGGAAAAATCCAAGCCACAGTTGAACCACACAGCATTAGTTCACTTTTAATTTCATTCCTGGTAATATTTAGAAAGGGAGAACTTTTTTTTTTTTTTAACATTAACATGCAAAACCCAGCCACGATATGAATTTTGGAATCAGAAGGCATGGTCTGAATACAGCGGATTCCGGTGTGAATTTGTGGCTGGGTTCACATCTCTGGAAGTCTCTTCTTCCCCTTTGTCTTTCCCATTCTCCCCGGGCACCTTGGAAGTCTCTCCATACAGGCCCCTCTAATGAGCTTTGCAAATGAGAAACCTGCTGCGGTGGAAGAAAATCTAATAGCAATTGCTTTCTTGTTCACTCTCTGTCTCTGTCTCTCTCCCCTCTTTCTCTCTCTCTCTTTTTTATTAGTCATTAGCAATGGAGAAAGAAAACACCCAAAGGCAATAGGAAGGCAGCAATATTTGCACGTGTTTTCTGCAACACTGAGCTAATGAGGAGCCCTGGTCATCTCTCATATCCCTGCTTGTTCAGTTCCTACAGACCTGATATCAGTTGCAGCCAAATCCAGCATCCAGCTAGTGTGGACATCAGCCAGTTTGCTTCATAACCAAGGTGAGGTGGCCATACTGTTAGAGGGCAGTTGGAATTTGTTTTTTAGGTGCTCCGTAAAACCAAGGGATGTCAAGACTTAAAAAGAGCCTGGAAAAGTAAAATCTAATTAACGAACACAATTTTTGGTCTTTTCAAAATGTGACATGAAAGTGTAATTGATTCCAATTCCTGAGACCCTGGATCTAGCTTCCCACCTTGTGAGCTACTGGTTATGTTGGTATATGTCCCAACACAGGATCACGATAAACCCAGGTTTATCTGCAATATCCCTACCAACACTCACTGAGAGAGGGTCTTACAAGGTGTGAGATGTTGAGCAACATATTTAATTTTAGGAGCCACAGTTACTTCATCTGTACAGTGAGGATCATAATGGCACCTACTTTTATAGACTCAATAATGAAGGACAATGGATATAAACAGCCATATATATGTTTGACTGTGTGGTGATTATTATTGCTATGATTACTTATCTCCTTGGAAGAAGGACCAAGTTAAATTTTTGTCTCTGTCTTTGGACAAGGTGCCATGCCTTACTAACCTTCGGTCTTCTCATTGGTAATAGGGAAAAAAATAGCAGCACTGGTGTTGCTGAGTTATTGCAGGATTAACAAGCTGATGCATACAGCATGGCACCTGGCACAGCATACCATGTGCTCCATAAATGGTAAGTATTGTTTTTATTATTGTTATTAAGAAACTGCTTTAGGTTTTAAAAATTATGATGGAGTTAGGAAATCCCAATGAATGAAGAACAAAAACCTGCTAGAGCTGTTAATAATAAGTGATTACTGAGGGCGGCGCCCGTGGCTCAGCAAGTAGGGTGCCAGCCCCATATACCGAGGGTGGCGGGTTCAAACCCGGCCCTGGCAGAACTGCAACAACAACAAAAAATAGCCAGGTGTTGTGGCGGGTACCTGTACTCGGGAGGCTGAGGCAAGAGAATCACCTAAGCCCAGGAGTTGGAGGCTATTGTGAGCTGTGTGATGCCACGGCACTCTACCGAGGGCGATAAAGTAAGACTCTGTCTCTACAAAATAAATAAATAAATAAATAAAATAAATAAATGATTACTGAAAGGTTGTAGGATACAGATTCATACACAAAGTTAACTACTTTCTCATATGCCAACCATGAACAACTGGTATTTGGAATTAAAAACAAAAATACCATTTACATTAGCACCCAAACAATAAAATATCTTGGTGTAAAACTAATAAAATACATATAATTTCTAATGAGGAAAACTACAAAATTCGGATGAAGGAAATCAAAGATCTAAATAATGAACAGATTCTACCATGTTCATGTTCCATATTGTTAAAATGTCAGTTCTTTCTAATTTGATCTATAGATTCAATGCAATCTCTTTTTTATTTTATTTTTTTTTTTG
The DNA here is from genome assembly GCA_963573935.1 of Arctocebus calabarensis. Taxonomy (NCBI): domain Eukaryota; kingdom Metazoa; phylum Chordata; class Mammalia; order Primates; family Lorisidae; genus Arctocebus; species Arctocebus calabarensis. The sequence goes on along the minus strand of CAUYON010010359.1, from coordinate 2,969 downwards.
AGACAGAGCCTCAAGCTGTCACTGTAGATAGAGTGCTGTGGCATCACAGCTCACAGCAACCTCCAATTCCTGGGCTCAAGTGAGTCTCCTGCCTCTGCCTCTGCCTCCGCCTCCCAAGTAGCTGGGACTACAGGCGACCGCCACAACGCCCGGCCATTTTTTGGCTGCAGCCGTCCTTGTTGTCTGGCAGGCCTGGGCTGGATTCGAACCTGCCAGCTCAGGTGTACATGGCTGACGCCTTAGCCCGTTGAGCCACAGGCGCCGAGCCGATTCAATGCAATCTCAACCAAAATCCTAGTAAGGCATTTTGTAGGACTGACAAACTGATTTTAAAGTTTATATGGAAAATCAAAAGGCCCAGCATAGCCAACACAATATTGGAGAAGAAAAGCAAAGTCAAAGGACTGGCTTCTTGACTTTAAGACTTACTGTAAGGCTAGAGTAATCAAGGCAGTGTGATATTGGTGAAATAACAGACAAATTGATCAATAGCACAAAATAGAAAGCCCAGAAATAGAGCCACACAAATCTAGTCAACTGATCTTTGGTAAAGAAGCTAAAGCAATTCAATGGAGAAAAGACATTCTTTTCAATAAATGTTACTGAAACAGAGATTGACATACAAAAAGGAGGATAGGAAGAGAGGGAGGGAGGGAGAGATCCTACAGTTTTCACAAAAATTAACTCAAAATTATTATAAGGCCAAATGTAAAAAAACAAAACTATGAACCTTCTAGAAGATAACATAAGAGAAAATCCTGGTAACCTTGGGTTTCAGGTTGCGTTTTTAAATACAACACCAAAAGCATGATCCATGAGACAAACAAAGATGATAAGTATTAAAATACTTAAAATAAAATACTTTATTAAAATGAAAAACTCCTGCTCTGTGAATACTGTTGAGAGGATGAAAAGACATGCTGAAGGCTGGGAACATTTCCAAAACATGTACCTGATAAAGGGCTTCTATCCAAAATGGATAAAGAATACTTAAAACTCAAACATAAGAAAACAAACAACCTGGTTAAAAACTGAACAAAAGAGCTGAACAGACACCTCACCGAAGGAGACAGACAGATGGCAAATGGGCATTTGAACGTACGCACATCATCACACGTCATTTGAGTATTGCAAATTAAGTGACAATGACACAACATGACATGACTTATTAGAAGAACCAAAATCCAAAACACTTAACGCTGCTGAATGCTGGCAAAGATGTGGAGAAACAGAAAGAGGTGATTGCTGACAGTACTGCAAAATGGTACAGCCAATGTGAACGGTAGCTTGGACATTTCTTACAAAGCTAAACAGTCTTAACACCACAGTTAAGCTGCGTTCTTTGATATTTACCCAAATGAGTTGAAAATATGTTCACACAAAATTCTGTACCTTTGTACTGACCTTATTCATACTTGCCAACATTTGGAAGCAACCAAGACTTCTTGCAATAAGTGACTATGTAAACAAACTACGGGAGATTCACACAATAGAATATTATTCAGCTATAAGGACAAAGGAGCTAGCTGTCACAAAAAGACACAGAGGAACCTCAAACGCATACTGCTAAGTGAAAGGGGACAATCTGAAATGGCTGTGTTATGTGACTCTAACTATATGACATTTTGGAAAAGGAAAAGCTATAGAGATAGTGAAAAGCTCAGTGGCTTCCAGGAATTCAGAGAGAGGATGGAGAGGAACAAGTGGATAACAAGGGGCTTTTTGTTTTTTCCGAGACAGGGTCTCATTCTGTTGCCCAGGCTTGAAGGCTGTGGCATCATCATAACTCGTGCCAACCTCAAATTACTGGGTTCAAGCAATCCTCCTGCCTCAGTTTTCCGAGCTGGGACCACTACCAGCCCAGCTAATTTTTCAATTTTTGTAGAGATGGGGTCTCCCTCTTGGTTCAGGCTGGCCTTAAACTCCTGACCTCCAGGGATCCTCCTGCTTTGGCCTCCCAGAGTGCTAGGATTATAGGCGTGAGCCATGGCACCCAGCCCCAAACAGGGGACTTTCAGGGCAGTGAAAGTATTCTGCATGGCACTGCAATGGTGGACACACAGCACTCTGCATTTACCAAACCATAGAATTATACAGCACAGAGTGTAAACGGTACGCTTCACTTACTAATATTGTATCACTGGCTCATCAATTATAACAAATGTACCACACTAATGCAAAGTTGTTAATAATGGGAGGGAAAGGGGTACTTGGGAACTCTCTACTTTCTGTCCAATTTTCCCATAAACCTGAAACTGCTTTAAAAGTAAAATCTATTAATTAAAAAAAAATTATATTCCCATTCTGGGTAGTTAAATAAAATTCTGTTGTTACAGAGCTGAGAGTCTACAAACTACAGCTCTTTAGTCACTCTGTCCCCCGCCCCCAGCCCCCGCACCTATTTTTCTAAACAACGTTTTACTGGAGCACAGGCATGCCTATGTATTTTTGTTTTGTTTGTGGCTGCTTTCGTATGACAATGTGGTCATACCGTGGTAGAGCCCATGTAGCCCATAGAACCGAAAATGTTTACTATCTGGCCCTTTGTGGGATAAGTTTCTGATCCCCTGTTATAGAGTATATGAGGCCGAACAATTAAGATTGTAAACTATCTTTAAGGCTGCATAGTATTCCATGGTATACATGTACCACAATTTATTAATCCATTCGTGGGTCGATGGACATTTGGGCTTCTTCCACGACTTAGCAATTATGAATAGCTTTCATATGAAGGCTAAAACCCAATTATAGCATAGGAATACAGGGAAAGGGGAAAGGGAGGGGAGGAGAGGGGGGAGTATGGGTGGAGTGAGGGCAATCGGTGGGATCACACCTACGGTGCATCTTAGCAGGGTACTGGGGAAACTTACTAAATGTAGAGTATCAATGTCTTTATATAGTGATCAAGAAAATGCCATGAAGGCTATCTGTAACAGTACGATGAAAACATTTCTGAATGTATATGAATC